>CM036545.1:1477500-1702500 GCA_020745685.1 Tautogolabrus adspersus
ACAACCAAAAGTGATGCTTCTGAGACAAAACAGAAGGATAAGCCGGTTTTCATGGGCTTATAAAGAGTAATGTGTGACTTTGATAGAACTTTGCGCCTCATAAAAACAGACACAGCAACTTGAAAATCATAAAACTTAGTCACAGGCGGAGGAATAAAGGTTTCTATTAAACACACATTTCATTGACTTTCTGTGTATTTTTATCCGGCTTGCCAGAGAAGAGAAATGCATGAAACCCCGATACATCTTGATCAGGGCAGAATGATTGCACATGGCATTAGAGAAGCTCTCTTTGTGAGTACACACCTCCTGTTGTTTAGTCTCAAACCAGTGGCATTTCCCACAACAACTACTCCGGACTGGAAAATGAAGGGAGGTAAACAACGGGGTAGATACACAACATCAGCCCGCTTTGAAATCCCTCAGGTGATTCTGAAATGACACAAAGGGACTCTTGCAGCTCGGTTGCTTTTCTACAACCGCAGTGAGAGAGAGCGCCTGCTGGGCTCAACCGCGAGTCCTGCCGTGATGCTTATTGAGCGACACACCGCCGACAGGGGGTAGAGCCGGGCGGCCGGGGCATGAATAGGTCAGAAAACAGCCAGGGATGTTGCGTGGGGTAAACAGATGGATGCTGCGTGGTGGAGGGTTTCAGAGTTAACATGGCGGGTCCAGTATTGCTTTTCGTGTTGGTGGTGATTTATTCCCTCTTTACTCAGTCATTTAAAAACCTCCACCAGAGTTTTTGAAACAGTCTGAAATGAGTACTGATGCCTTTTTATGACCTACAAAAGCAAACGAGATCATCAGTAGAAAGATCGACTATTTCTATACTTGTGTTTAATGTGCCGGAAACTCCCCGGCTCGGGGTAGGCGACGGAGAAGTGAATATTGTAATGCTGCAGAGACTTCCTTCTTACATTTTTAAACATTCACCAGACCCTTTTAACATTAAGATTCTGGAACAAAGCTGCAACAAACTCCGCCCTCATGCAGAAACATGAAAAGCACGACGTCTGAACACAGCAGGAGTTTCATGCCGACACACACGCTCAGACATGCACACACAGCGCTGTTCCATCTCGCCAGCACCAACGTTTTACAGTGGACCCGAGTACTTCGCCCGGCCACAATGCCTCTGTGACGTTTACTTTGATCCCTCATACTAAAAATATAAGAGGGGCTATAGTTAGTGACGTATGGGGACTAATCACAGATGTTACTAATGGACAAAATCAGCTAAGGAAAAGGGGTACCACTTTGTCCACAGGGGGCGCCAAACTCAACACAAACCTAAAGTTCCTCACAGGAGATCCTTTATTGTCCTCATGTTCTCCTTTCATGTTGGCAGTGTGTGAAACCTTCAGAGCAGCTTTGCATGATTTTGCAGCTCAATAACTTCTTATTTATCTGATACTAGCGTCAGTAAAAACCCTCCTTTCAGTCTCTGCCTGCCTCTTTAAGGCACCCCATCCCACGACTTACTTCTGATATGAATGAAGATCCTTAAACAAGGGTTTTGTTTTTACTAAATCAGCTTGAGTTTGTAACCAACCAATAGAATGTTAGCCTAACCTTTTGCATAATCCAGCTAGCTACAGCTGACATTTACTTAGTGGGCTGGGGGTTTGAGAGCTGTCAGTTTAGCTCCACTTGCTCGGACATCAGTTTGTAAAAATATCAGAAGAAGGCACGTTGGACAGGAAGTCCTTCAAAAAACAAATAATTATTTTTTATCGCGTTGCATCCAAACAGCACGGGGAACACAAGGCGAGCAGGACTTCAGATTGCCACAGAATGTCTACCTTCAGTTGAATACCGGGCGCCGAATGACAACCTCCGTAAAGTGTCTTACATTTAAATGTAAAGAAGAAAAGGGAAGTGACTGGTCAAGCAGCCGAGCAGAAGATAAACATAGACATGACACAACTCAGACATAATGCTGAGTAAATATTTTAAAGGCTGTCCTGAAGAGATAAAGAGCAAAGAGTGGAGCGATGCTATGATGCTGGGAGAGTGTGAAAAGAAACACTGACAGTATGTGGATGGTATGAATGTCCATGACTTTATGATTTAGAAAAGTGTACAGTAAACAGAGAGTTTTTAAGCTGATGTAACACTGCTCAAAGATTTATGGGTTTCTTTGTTAGTTTAGCTTTAGCTTCTCTGACAACAATGCAGCAGCCAGTATGTCCTCCTTCTAACTTTAGATTCTGGTCCTGAATGGTATGGATTTGTTTGGACCAGAGAAGGTAGGCGTTTTTAAGGCACCCCCCACACGGCCGTTTTGGACGCCCCTCGGTTTGCCAGATATGAGAGCAGTTATCAGGTCAAACCAACAGGTGTTGCAGCGATGGAAGCGGGCAAGAGAACTGGGTCAGATAGAAGTGATTGTACCCGACCTAAAAAGCCTCTGCATGTTTCTAATAAAGCTCCACGAGCAGAAACGTGCTCAACTAGGATCAATATTGGAGATGCTTTTGAAAAATGGAGAGAGGTTAGAACGCAGAAAGGTTTACAGACCGATGCAGAGCTGGATAAACACTGAAGCTTCAGAGTCCACCACATGGTGACCTGCGTGAGCATCCACTCTAGAGAGGAGGGGGCAGGAGGAGACAGCTCTCTGTAATGTTTAGAATTTGGACTGCAGTACCCATTTTAAACACTAGGTGTCAGAGTTACATATTGCTCCTTTAAATGAGTTGGCAGAATTGAAAGGAAACTTAAGTGACTTAAAAACATCCACAGAAGATTTGGAAAATCATGGGCAGAGACAAGAACAGAGCATTAAATAATTACAGAGTACAGCTTGTGTGTTTGTGTGGCAGTGGATTTTAGCGCTGCTCTCCTGGTGCTCCTTTGATCTCCTCGTTCCTTTCTGCCCAGGTCTCCTCGGACTCCCACTCTATCTGACCTCCGGGGACTGTCTTCCTGACTGTGGGCTCGGTGAACACTGCATGAAGCTGGGGATCCGAAGGCGGTGGGCTGGGCTCTTAGCCTCGGGGGGTCACAGTCCAGCAGGAGGGGCTTTAGGGGTTTGAGTTTAAACAATGGCCCAAACTGTATGTAGGGAGGAGAGAGAGGAGACAAGGGGGAGTGCTTTGTTGACATAAATGTGTGGGTCACTTCCTGAAGAGACATGATGATTGAGCACTTTCACGGACCAGTAGGTGCAAGGCGATTAGGAGTCAGCATGAGAGCCCCGAAATGATCGAAAGAAACTGTTTCACACACGCAGAAGATTCATAAAAATGTCCCAAAACTTTCAGGCTGAGCTGCAACGTGGAATACAAACATTCAAATTGTTCACTTAGACTTCTTCCCTGCCTGCCCAATCGTAAATTTTCCACGTAAAATCAGGGTGAGCCACATGAGCGCGCAGGGAACAGCAGGAAATATTAGGGAAAATTCACCACAAGCGAGCGGGCGGGATGATCTGGCACTACTACCACCCGACATCCCTGACGCACAGCCACCACAATCTGACTGTGTCGTCCCCACAACCACCGCCGTCCTCATTCATGCAAGGCCTGCTCCGACCTCCACCTCAGCAGTATGGAAGTGTGGACAACAGGAACGCGAGGAATACAAAGAAGAAATCCTTCCTGCATATTATCCTATATGCTCTGTTGTAAAGCGTCTGGAGATAACAGTTGTTATGAATTGGCGCTATACATGATTGATTAGTAGAAGATACAGGTGATACACCTTTTTGTGCAACAGGCTGAGGAAGAGCCAGGATCCTTCATGTGTTGCAACCTACACCCCAATCTCTTAATAGTTTCCATCCTAGGATTTCTCCCATCTGAATCGAGTGCAGCAAAGAGGTTAGATCTTGCTTGCATTCATTCAGAGCTTCCGTCTGATATCTAAATTCTGGGAAAAGGTCTCAAAGGAAATTAACTTCTTAATAAATCCTGGTTTGTTTCCATTAAATCTTTCAGATGGCCTCCTCTGACAAATGTCCAGCAAAAACGTCTGAACAAGCTTGTTCTATATTAGAGAGAAGATGCTTTTTATTTCAAAGGATGAAGATCAGACATCCAACTTTCAATCAGTGCTACAGGGACCTTTTCTAAGTTTTCAAACGGAGCATTTAAGCTCAGTGTTGAAGGGGAATGAGAGGGTTTTTGTTAGGATATGGGGACCATTCCTAAACCACCTCCCACATGGCACAGCAGGCCGAGTATGCAGGGGGCGCTGCAACGTTGACTGGCATACCCTCCTTCACCTCTGAGGGTCCTTAATGCTCTGTATGTGTTGTATGTTACAGCCCTCCCTGATCCATGGTATATATCTGAACTCTGAGATACAGAAAGTCCATGTAGGGTATCGTGCAGTCTCGCTAAATATTTTGTTGTAGTTTTGTTTTGATTTTCTTTAAATCCCATGTGGTTTCCTGCTGTTTCAAAAATGTAATGAAATATACGAATAATACATTCAAATTATTCTCCGATGTGTCAAATAACGCTGAGAGATGATTCATACATGTTTCACAGACACCCTGAGGGAAACCGCAAAAAGCTCCGCTGCAAGCTTTTCACTTAGAGAAGGAGGACAGAACTGACAGATAAGTTGTTTTTATCAGAGGCTATAAGAGTCCCAAATATCAGCAAATCAGTCTACAACACAAGTGTGTGTGAGCTTG
This sequence comes from Tautogolabrus adspersus, assembly GCA_020745685.1. NCBI lineage: Eukaryota > Metazoa > Chordata > Actinopteri > Labriformes > Labridae > Tautogolabrus > Tautogolabrus adspersus. The sequence continues at coordinate 1,482,149 of CM036545.1, forward strand.
TGTGTGTGTGTGTGTGTGTGTGTGTGTGTGTGTGTGTGTGTGTGTGTGTGTGTGTGTGTGTGTGTGTGCGCGTGTGTGTGCTTACAAAGGAATTAGAGTCGGTGTGCATGATTGGCACACAATGCAGATGTGTGGGCAGCGGATGCCATCTGGAGAAAGCGGAGTGGGCTGCGAGAGGAAAGGAATTGAAAGGTGTATGGGGGGGTACTCTACAACTCTCCCTCAAGAAAAAAAAAAGCCAGTTTGACGGGAGGATAAAGGAAACTCTGGGAGTGTAATCAATCAAAAACAGTGTGACACAAATAAAGCAAGACAAGAGACAAAAACCTGCCCACACACACAGACACCCTGCGTCGACCACCATCCTTCTACGCCATCTTTGGTTTACGATATTTTCTTAGACTGGTCGAAAAGATCAAAAGCGTCCCTCCAGGTCCCCCTCAGGGTGTTCAAGGGTTGCCAGGCTTGTCGCCAGGGGGGACAACAGGGGAAAGTGCCCTTCATCTGGGGGGTGTCGTTTCAAACAATCAATGTTCGGGGGTTAAATTGGCCAATTTCGAAAGAGCACCAGGTGCTTTGTGTGCTTCATTACACCAGTCGAGATGTTACAACAGGAGGGACCATAACCCCAAAGAGGCACAGCGTCCCGTCTCAGGAGACTCTAACAAGCCCACAAACACCTCTGCATATATCCCGAAATCAGTCTCTTTGTTGAGCCATCCGAGACCAGGACTCTTTCGCTGCCTTCTCAGACCAGTTCTACATAAAAACACTAAACTCTCTTTCTTTGAGTGGAATCTGTGAGGGAAACACAAAGCCACACTATGCCTGTGTGGAAGCTCTTTAAGACAAAGGCAGGTCTATTTGCAGTGAAGTCAGCCCTATGAGAAAGGTTGTAGATGTTTTCCATGTATGGATAGAAATGTTTGTGTTGTAGCCAAGTTTTGGAAATGTGAGGTTGGTGCGCCAGCAACAAAAGGCATGGGAACTCGAGTGTTGAGGATTGGCCAAACGTGGAGAAGCTGAAGACTGTATTTCCCCACAAAGACACATTCATAGACGTATGACAGTATTTAGACACCTGCTAAGAGGGAACATGGCCTGCAACCTTTTTCCATCACAAACATCCTATTTCAAAGACGGACACGGGTTGATTTAAATTAGGGACAGCACATTTCCCACAGAAATAACTGAAACAACACAGAAAAACAGTTTGAATCGCATGGGTGGATTTTGTTTTGACTTCCTACCCTCAGAAAAGATCAGATAAGATCCAATGACTTGTCCAAGGACGCTTTAGCACGTTGGTTGGATGTTTTATTTTCTGAGTCACTGTCTGCAAGCTGTTAAAAGGCCAAATTCCACACAAAAGCAGACACAATATTGAAAAGGTGCTGGTTGTGATTGTGCACACCCTGCTATGTAGTCAGCGGTCGCAGTGAGAGGTGATGCAGAACGCCCTAACCTGCCCACACAGTGACAATCTCCTCTGCAGATCATTGAAAGGCACATCTCCTGGGAGCAATAGAAGACCTGTGTGGGAGGACATAAAAGAGTGAGAGCACCCTGGGCAAAACCCCGAACCTGGACACAGCTGGCTCTTCACAAACATGAACAATGAAGCCTTTGTTTGAGGAAAAAACTGCAGAAGCAACATCAATTCCTGCACATCTTTCACCTCTGCAGCTCCACAGCACAGCAGGCCTGCTCTACAACAAGTGCTGATGGATGAATCCTTGTGCACATTTCATCATAAGTGCCCTTAAAGCTTCTGTAATATAAGAATAAGAGCAAGTGACAATAATCCAATACAAGCTGGCCACCGATCACAAAACGTACGTTGTCAATCTAACAAAGTGCAATAGCATGTAATGCCAGGGAGGTCATGCTCATGCTTGTTCTTTAATCCAATTCAGGAGGCAGAACAGGCGTCAATATCTCCGCTAGGTGGCGACCTTGGTCCGATCCGGCTCACCTTGGACAGCGCTGCGCTTGACTGGAGCCAGACTACATGCAGGATCAGCACAGCGAGACTGCTGAGGAACACAGAGGACAGAAAACTGACGCATTGCATTTCACATAAAGAAATATATCAAGTTTAGGGTCAGTTGGTTTGTTTTTATATGAAGTTGAGGTGGCAGGGAGAGAAGCTGACGTAATTACGTGAAGACACGCAGTGCCGTGTGCCTTCTGTGCAATGCACTGTTGACAATCGAGTTATCATTATTATTATTTATTAATTGAATGTCAGTTGTTGGCTCACAGATCCATCCGTGTTTAACTGTATCTGCAAGACTTAAGTGCTATACTTTACACAATCCACATCTTATCCCTCTCCACTGGTAAATGAGAAAGTGAGTTGTTTGGGGGATGTGCAGGGGGTAGTTAATGATTATTGCCCCCCCCTCTCCCTCAACACTACGTTTCCTATATGGTTAGAAGGGGTCCGCGTCAGAGCGCACGGACTAGACCCGCCTCTTGGCTGTGGTGCGCTCGTTGCGTCTCTCTCCCCTGTCCTCTTCAAATCCATATTCCACTGGGAAAGAGAGAGAGAGGGAGAGAGCAAGCAAGCGAGCGAGAGAGAGAGAGAGAGTGCGTGTGAGTGAGAGAGAGTAGGATTTGGGAGAAGAGCAACGAAAGAAAAAGAGGAGAGAAAAACGGAACAACGACACAAATGGCACTCATGGCAGGGATTTTGTTCGCAGTCACCTTTCTTGTTTTGGGATTTTCTACATTTGTTTCACCGGCACGGATATACCCCCCGAATGAAGGTAAGGTTGTTAGGAGAAAATAACTAAGCCCGGACTCCTGACTTCATCCCCGCGCCGTCTCTGTGCGTGTTTGCGCCACGAAGCCTCACTTCGTGGCTCCTTGTCGAGTGTGCGTGGAGCTGCAATGAGTTAAATGGTGGAAAACACCGACGGTCACCTTTACGCAGCGACTTTTTCGGGGTTTCTTGTGTACGAAACTGGAATGTGGAGTGGCTGTCCAAATGCGCATCGGCCGTTTTGGTCTCGACTCGGAGTCTGGATCGTGCCAGCTGCACAGAGCCTGGAAACAGGAATACATGCAGCCCCGATATACGCGCTGATCTCCCTGTTGAGAGAAAAGGTCAAGCGAATCTCTGCGCTAAAAGCAGTTCGATGTTGTGGAGCTTCTACGCACACGGACATGTCTCGTAGAACAGACATGAAGCACAAAACTCGTCAGCAGGAGACTCACAAACGTGCCGAGCAGCCCTTATTTAATCACATTGAGATATGTGCACAGTGATAGCTGTCACTGTGTGTGTAGGTGGGAGATGATTGTGGGAATGACATAAAAAAAATACATATAGCTATAAAAGTTAAAGTGTGCTGACCAGTGTTTAAACACAATGACTTCAGTAATTAATAAATGATCTTCCGTCGTGCTCGACAGGTTCATGTGTGTTTAAAACGACAAAATGATTTAACTGCTTCTGTTAAAAAAAAACACCAAACCAGCGCGGAAGGTTTCGGGACTAGAGTCCCCTGCTCCGGGTCCCGGGGCGCAGTGAATCCAGCTTCAAAATACTGGAGTAAATACAGGAATCCGCCTTCATCTAAATGTAAACACATGAAAATAATTAATAGCTTTAATAACCCCAGAGGATGCATTGAATCTGTCCTGCATAATTAAGCCTTCTGTTGCTGCCCGCAGAGCAAAACTGTCTGACAACAAGTCCGTGCAGATAAATCCCGGTTTAAGTGGAATATCAAACATAAGGTTCCATCTGTATTTCACTTTATAGGCCTCATTTTATAAATGGTTAACCAACATAGCGGTCTTAATTTTTAATGAATGCGTTAAGCTGTTGAATTTTACTCACTGAATTCAGAACAGGCTTCTCACTGCCTTTAATTCTGCCACAAATGTTTAAAATGAAAGTTTTACACGGAAACATGTTTGACTTTCTCCTCTTAAATTATGCAATAAGACAATGTGAGGGTCAGGCACATATTAAAAGCGTTTGGGTCTCTAATGATCAAGTTTTCTGCACACGGCTTCTTAATTGATTGTGATCCCATCAAACAAGCCGAGGGCCGAAGCTTCACTACCTGACTCATACATTTGACTGCATTCATGGAAAAATCGTTTTGTCAACGAAAATCAATCAAATGTAAATAACAGCAGGGATTACGCGTTTTTCAAACATCGACACGCTCACGATTAGGACTCATCGGCCTTCCTTCTGTTTACTGACATTCAACATGAGCGCGGGTTTCTCCTTATTTTCAAACTTTGTCTTTATACAGTCAGAGGCCTATGACTCCATTATCTACCGCTCGTTGTTAGATGTTGCTGGATTATATTTACCATGTTGATGTTGTGTGAACAGGGGGAGCCTGCATGCTCACTTTCTCCCTTTTCTTGTTTTCCAGTCACGTTACTGGACTCCAGATCCGTTCAGGGGGAGCTGGGATGGGTCGCCAACCCGACAGAAGGAGGGGTGAGTACTGCAAAGAAGTGTCCCCTTGTTAGGACGCATGGTTCCCTATTGAGCAAAAATGGAGAGATAATATCCATTATTGGCAGGAGCTCTGGAGTGGATACACAGCCCTCTTTGATAAGTGTCTGTCCTGGTGAGACCTTCATGGGAGTATCTTTGTTGGTGATTTATTGTGCAGCTGTCTGCACTGTAGGGGTATTAGGCTGAGCTCGAGATCAATGCATCATTTACATTTTTCAGGCTAAAATACATGCAATTCAAAATTTACAATTTATTGCATATGGCGATCCTCTATAGCACCCTGCAGGGCCTCAATGGGGTCCCCGGGATCCACTTTGAGAACCATCGGTCTATAGGCACCCCCCTCACCAACAGCCCCTGCTCCCCCTTTCTCCTCGCTTCCAGTCTCTAACCACTCTGTAATGGTCAGATGCAGGGGCCGATACTGCAGCGGGCGTCAGGTTTCCTGAATAGACGGTGGATTGAATCGGTCTTTGTGGAGAAACTTTATATCCCTTTCCACCATTGAGTGGAGAGAGAGAGAGAGGGAGAGAGGAACTTGGCAGCTGAGAGAGGGTCCTCTGGAATGGATGAATAAGGGGGAAAGTGCAGTGGGGTTCAGCTCTTGCCGCAGGACGACTGGATCTATAAAGCAACGGGAAAATAGGGTCGCGCAAATGCATGATCCCTCAGTCTAATTGGGATATCTAGAGGGGCTAAGATAAGGAGGAAACAGGGGCCCGCAGTGGCCGCATTGTGCTGCTGGCATTAGAGGTTTAGGAAAATAGAGAGGCAGACGTGCTTCCCTAATCAAGTCTGAAAATGATCATATAAATGTGGCTATAATGTTGTTTAAATGCCAAATGTATGACGGTCAGGCTGACCTAGATTTACAAACGTTCACATTAAACAAGTGTTACGTCAGTAGGTAGCCACTCCTCCATTTTTTTTTCTACTTACAGAAATGCGATGATGAGCACAAGCAAGCCTTCAGTGTCTTATGAAAATTAATACAAATTAGCAACAATGATGCCAACTAATGAATACCAACCCAAGGGGAACACAATTTCACCTCGTGCAGCTGTTGCAGGATCTGCCTCGAGCTTCTCTCGATTAACTCGACCAGTTTCTCAGGTCCTCGCCTCGACCATTTTATCGCAAACAAGTGATTGACAGGGTCCTGGCAGCCCCAGCAAGCCGGCATTCACCCTCTCATTACGACCAATTGGCCTTATTCTGCCTCTTCGCTGTTATCGGGGAAAGGTGCGGCCTTATCTCAGCGCCGCTTGATTTCCACAACAAAAGGGGGGCTAGAGGAGAAAAGGAGAGTGGAATGGAACGGCGGGGGATGATAGACATTTTCTCAAATCATACAGCAGCAGCTATGTTTAGCATTAGCCCTCCCTTCTCCGGGGTTATAAGGCTTTAAGCCAGATTGTTTAAGATAAGGCGTCAAATCAAATCTTGCAGCATATCCCATATCCTCGTCTGTTCCATTATGACTATTTTTTTGTTGCAAATGTTTAAAGCTACAGCAGCCAGAGGCCTGTCTGCTCTTGTTTACAGCCCGGCTCAGTCAAGGACTATTTAAAACACACGGTGAAAAACTTAGGGAGAACACGCCGCTTTGAGCCTCTCAAGACCTGCTCGTATTTGCTCAACAGGGATCTGTCAAGAGGGGGAACTTTATCATAAGTAAAACAAACATTCTCTTCTGGCAAAAAGAAGCCAGGCTGCACTGTATAACGTAATCCATGCACCCCATGTCAGCGTCTCCCTCTCCCTCCTGTAAGTCCATATTAATACCAGCATTGAACATGTGTGCCTCCATCTCCCAGTCCCCATCATGCACGCACGCACGTGGAAAGCAGGAACACGTTAGATCATTAGCATTGATTAAGAGACATTTTGCTTTTTCTTCTCTTACACCGTGAGCCTTACAGGGTTCTCACTGTCATTATTTGTGTGTGTGCGTGATGATTTTGTACACCTCCCGACGAGTAATCGCACTGCAGGCATTACTGAAGCATCGGACTAATTACACCTTTCCTTTTCTCACAGCTGAAGAGCAGACATGAATATTAATATCTTTAAGATTCTATATTAGGACCTCACAAGTCTATTAGGTGCCATTCATAAAATATGCATTCAGTTTAGCCATCAATTAATTGCTCTGCTGAGACTCAAATATTGACTAATCTTTCTGGTTTGCTCTTTTGCACATTATCTCTCATTCCTGGTTTCCACCTGCCCCCCAGTCACGTATGCTTTCTAACCTAGTCCATTTTTAATTTGGAGAGCATTCATTAAAAAGAAAAACCTTCAACAATGCGACCAGAACACTCCTTAGTCTGCTGCATGTGAAATATGGTTTGGATTTGAACACAGGTAAATCATTGATTGCAGATGCAGAGTTTTAAAAATGTCCTCGTCACATTTTTAATGTTTCTTTCTTTCCCCAGTGGGAGGAAGTGAGCATTATGGATGAAAAGAACATTCCCATCCGGACGTACCAGGTGTGTAATGTCATGGAGCCAAACCAGAACAACTGGCTCCGCACAGACTGGATCCCCCGAGGTGGAGCTCAGCGTGTCTACATCGAGATCAAGTTCACCCTCAGAGACTGCAACAGCCTCCCGGGGGTCATGGGAACCTGCAAGGAGACCTTCAATCTTTACTACTACGAGTCCAACAACGACAAGGAACGTTACATCCGTGAGAACCAGTTTGGCAAGATTGACACCATCGCCGCCGACGAGAGCTTCACTCAGGTGGACATCGGCGATCGCATCATGAAGCTGAACACAGAGGTCCGGGATGTGGGCGCTTTGTCCCGCAAGGGCTTCTACTTGGCCTTCCAGGATGTTGGAGCATGCATCGCGCTTGTGTCTGTCAGGGTCTTTTACAAGAAATGTCCTTTAGCTGTGCGTAACTTGGCCCAGTTTCCTGATACCATCACTGGAGCTGATACCTCCTCACTTGTGGAAGTTCGTGGCTCGTGCGTGGATAATTCAGAGGAGAAGGAGGTTCCGAAAATGTACTGCGGAGCTGACGGAGAGTGGCTGGTGCCCATTGGGAATTGCTTGTGTAACCCTGGATATGAGGAGCGCAACTCAGAATGCCAAGGTAAAGAACTGACATTTGTCTTTTTTTCTCTAGGGCTGACTCTTTATCTATTTATGGATAACTCTCCCGTTTAAGTCTCAACAGTTTCTTACCTTATAAATTCCTCCCCATCCTTTTGCTCGGTGTCTTTATCTTTAGCCGCCATGTTGTATTCTCTTTGTCCCTCCCTTTCCTCTCTCCGTGGATTCAACCACCTTGCACTCGGTTGGGTATGTCTTTCTCCTCGCTGTTCCACTCCACAGTCTTTTCTCCGCTGAATGGTCGGGTGATAGAAGCAGTGATGATTGTAAATGGAGTAATTAGCAAGCCCACTGGGAGGTGTTGTGCAATGGGATGCATCCCAGGAGACTTGGTGACACCTGGAGAGTAGGGCTCATCTGGGTTTGCACTACCACTGTGTCTTTCACCCCCCCATGCTTTTTCTCTTACTCCCTATAGAGCCCGAAGCTGGGAATAAGAGATAGACAGCTTCAGAGGTTGGAAAGAGAAGAAAAAAGAGAGTTTATCATTCCAAGCAGGTCTGACACGAGTGAAAATACACAGCTGTGTGATGGGGTTGAAATGGTGCTATTTGGCAGGAGGGAATAGCCCTTCGTAGTCGATTACTCCAGGCTCAGCTCGCTGTGATCCTATAGCAGGGTTTTTGATGAGGTTTTAAGGTCAGTACCTCTTTTCCAGATTCTTCATATATCAGGAGTATTATGGAGCCTTGATCCTGTAGCTGAATTCAAGAAATTGCCTCAGAATTCTTGCTTCATGAAGTTTAGGAATTGCAATTTTTTTTAAAGACTATTCACGTTTTATTCACTTGTTGCGATGCATACGGTTGATTTTAGTTTATCGTTTGAGGAAGTGAATTGATGATTGCATCTCGTGGTTCTGCAGGTTTTTTGCCCAGCCAAGGAGCATTTAAGTTGTTTGAATGAATGCCAATTCTGCCACGATGGTTTATCGGTACACCCAGCCAGCCAGCCTGCACCACCACACACAGAAAGCAGTGAAACACAGCAAGCAGTGAGGGGTCAGAGGGTGGGCACGGGTGATTAACAAGGGGGTGGACCACTACACCTCTCTTAATTTATGAGGGATCCTTTATCTTGGACGACTAATTGCATGACAAGCAGGTCTGCTGACTTAGGGGTACCACTGGCTGCTTGGGGGTGGGGATGGAAAATGGTTGCAAGTAGTCACAGATGGGGTTTGTGTGTTTTTCGTGAGTGTAGTTGTCCAAATAAAAAAAAATAGTAACATTCGAGCTTTCTCTTGGAAGGATGCCCATCTCCCCTGTTGCTGGGTTCAGATTTCTCTAGCCCAGGTTTCTGTCCCCAGAGTCGGCTTCACAGATCCAGAGCGAGACGGAGGGTCGAGAGCAGAAAGTAGTTAGTTACAGACTTTAGGTAAATCTCCTCTGGCGTGGCTTTCTATCGGGCCATTTTATGTAATTACCTCTCTAGTTTCAAGTCAGAATGAGAACCCTGATCTCATACTGTATGTCATAACTTTCATTCGCCTGTAACGCTGAGATCAGCTCCTTATCTCTCCTCTTTCATTTCAGTGGAGACAAATAGCTGGTGCTCTCCAAAGAAGGCAACAAAGGATCTGGAAACAGTGATTGTATATGACTAATGCAGTCTCTTTGCGCCTGCCAGGCTTTGAGCTGGCAGCATTGATTTCCAAGCCAATATATCCATTTAGTTCACATATCACTGCATCTGCTTTAATTTGTTTAAGTTAGCAGTGCCAATACGTTCACTCCGCCCCTGTTTGATTCAATCACACTGTTTAAAAAGTTTCCCAACATTTCTCTTCCAAGTGGATAACATGCTTTTGGTTCGACGCAGCATGGGGGCTTAGGGCGCCAGCGTGGGTCAGCAGCAGTTGCTTGTGGGTTAAAAGGTGCCGGCCAGTGACAGTCCTCAAGTGTACTGATGAGCTGGTTAATATTCTCGACATGTGACAAGCTCCACGTGAGATCTGCTCCTCCTTTACAACGTTAGCAGGAAGGCAGCAGCTGAGGATTACTTTTATGGACGCTTAAGTTGTAATGTGTGTGTTCATTTTCTTCTTTAAAAACAAATAGATAGTAAACAAGTGCATGAGCGTATGTCAGCTCATGCTCACACGTTTGGGCTTGATTCGGTCTGAAACCTTTCTTTTTAAACCTTTTCTATGGTCCACACAGCCCTATTGTGTGTGTACGAGTGTGTGTGTTCCCAAACTTGTGGGTCTGTGCTTGTCTTGTGTTCGTGCGGGGTTACAAGGGCACCTTGGCCTCTGGTTCCCAGCCCAGGATGAATGGGCTCTCCTCCATCATTGTTTGGGGCAGCAGCGGAGCCGACTGAGACTGGGGATGTTTTTTGGAGGGGGGGGAAGAGGTAGATGAGGGGGGGCTGACAGGGTACGTAGGAGTTGTATTCTCCACCCCTGGAAGGGGTCAGAGGTCTTCCCCTTCTGCATCCATCTTACTGCTGCGTCTGACAGGGTTGTGGATCCAGGATTGATTAAGACGTCAGGGTTTTGACAGCTGGGGCCGGGCTGCGTCTATGTGTGTCTGTGCTTAAGTTGGGCCAAGGGTGGCCAGGGTGAACACCCAGGGCCAAGGCGAGAGGGGCAACCAGGGCACGGAGGGCAAAGGGGCCCCCTGATCTAAGGAGAGAAGACTAGTCTGTTTGCATTTGGGATCCCTTCTCCTGTTAACCACCTCCCCCCCACACACACTCTCATAGGGAAGAGGGGGGGTAAGGGAGACCCCTCGCTCCTCATCTGGTGAGAGGGTCCCTACTGTTTTTAAGGGGAGGGGGTGAGATTAGTGAGAACCTGATAGGAAATGATAATTACCTTAACTGTTTTTACTTTTTGTCGGTTGAGAAAGACGTTTGCAAAGCGGCGTGCTCCGTCAGCAGTTTGTCCCTCTCGGATCGTGACGTGTTTTTAGGAGTTTGATTTGACTTCAGTGTTTGTTGATGTGTTTGTTGAGGATGCAGCTTGGTAGAGGTGTGATGGTGACACATACTTTCAACACTCTAAAATGCTGTTTCACAGTTGAGCTGTGCAATCCACAACCTTTCATCACCACCACCACCAACAACACACACACACCTTAACGCCATTTTCACACATGCACTCCTGAAAATTTCTGGAAAATTTCCTGAGTTGTTTGTCCCTCACAGCAGGAGGAGTCTGGCGTCTCAAAAAAAAGCGTGTGCCGGAAGAAGAGTGCCACATATTAACAAAATCAACAAAAAGCGGAGAGGACCATACTGACGGACAAAAAAACAAAAAGGAGCAGTTTCATTGTGCCCTCCCCTCCCACTCGCTCACAGATTCACACATCAGCACAGCATACATTTTCAGGAGTGCAGATGTGAAAATGACTTTTGCAACTGTCATTTTCACCACTTTGACTAAACACCTGTTTGCATGTGTGTGTGTGTGTGTGTGTGTGTGTGCGTGTGTGTGTGTGAGGATAACAGCTTAGCACGTGATTGTGATGTCAGTGTGTGAACGAAGCGTTTCCCCACCTGAGACCCCCTCCGATCCTCTCTATTCCCTGCAGTCTGTGCTGAGCTGGAAACTCTCATTCATGTTGGATTAAGAGGTTTTAGGGATGAAGTTTTCTCTCTTTTGCCTCACTCACTGTTAGTGTGTGTGTGTGTGTGTGTGTGTGTGTGTGTGTGTATCTGGGTCTTTCATTTTCCCTTCCCCTCTATTGACAGTGTTAAATATGCGCTTGGGAGCATCATTCTAAATTCACCACGTAATTCTATTTAGCCCGTAGGTCCCTGATGGCTTTAAATACACAGACTCACACAGTCCCTCGCTGTGCGTCTCCCTCCCGCCTATTTTCCTCCTCCTCCTCTTTTTTTCTTCCGCTCTTCTGCATACACTCAAATTAAGTATTTGCATCTTCTTGGCAGGCCTGGATGCTCGCTTGTGTTTTTCAATCCATGTCTTCTGTCTATTCTAATATCCTGTTGCTTCATTTTCTCTTTGAAAGCTTTTTTTTCTCCTTTTCTTCCTTTTATCTCACTCCATTCTCCGGTCTGAGTTTTCACTAGTTCCCACTCTGTCTTTTCTATCCTCGTCTCCTTTTCTTTCTCCCGCTGGCCGTCGAGCTGGTTAGTTTTTGTCAGCCTGTCTCTGGTGGCAGCAGCAGGAAGTGGGCTGAATAATGAGATTACCTTCACTGTGCGGCAGCTCGCAGCAGCACATAGGACATCATCACCCGTCGTTGTTCTCACAAATATACATGCACAAGTGTGTGAGTGTGCACACAAACCTGAATATAAAAACATGCAGGGACCAGTATGTGCATGTAGACATCAACAAACATCTACACACACACACACACGTGAAGAATGAAGAGTAATAGACTCGAGAACATGGACACATTCATAAATATGTATCGCAGAAGCACTCACACACTCGAGCTTTAGTGTGCGTCCACACACACACACACACACACACACACACACACACACACACACACACACACACACACACACACACACACACACACACACACACACACACACACACACACACACACACACACACACACACACACACACACACACACTCAGAGCTGAGCACAGCGCAGCAGAATGGAGGTGAATGTACTCATCACTCTCTCTGCCACCAGAGAGGCTCATTTTGTGCTGCTGAATAGAGACGAGGAATCTATTACGGACGGAGAGCAGGAAAGAACAACAGATCGAGAACGAGAGGACAAAGTGTCTCATGAGCAATCGTCCACCTCTCTCCTCTTTCTGCTGAAATAATTGCGTAAAGCTTTTTTATTTTATTGTGTTCCTGTTTAGCTCCACAAATGATGAAAAAAAAAGTCCCTTCAACACATAAATCCTCCGTTGACTGGACAGAGGAGGGGGGTCGGGTGTGTGAGGGGGGGTCTGTGGTAATTCAGCCGTCATTAGCTGAGGTGCTGAAATGTTTTTCCTGCTCAGGCTGCCGTCCTGCCTCAGTGTTTGTTCCCTTCTCCGTCCTCGACACTCATCACCCCTCTCTCTCTCTCTCTCTCTCTCTCTCGCTCTCTCTCGGTGCCCTGTTCAGGCAGGAAGCCGCTGGTGATCGAGCGTGACCCGGGGTTGATGGTCTTAGTGCTACCGCAGCGCCTGCTACACGAGTATCCATCCTAAAATCATTCATCTCCTGTTGAGTTTGAAAAGCGAATGTTTTCCTATGAAAATTAAAATTCTCCGAAATAATAAGCGTAAAAAGAAACGGTTAGTGGTCACGAGAAGGGCCTGAACTTTGTCAGACACCATTAGAAATAACTCAGATTATTCCGGCCTCAATTACACTGAAGATATATTACTCCTTATGTGACGTTGAAGCTTTTAGAAATGTTCTATAATAATTGTAGCACACTTTGTGACGCAGGCAGGACACTGAACATGTTCTTTATTTGATGTCCGGCTTCCTTTTTAGACGGCGAGACAATGTGAGTGTCTGCGGATCGTTCACGGCTTTTAAATAGAAGCAACAAGTGTCTCTTAAATTCTTCAAAAATAAAAAATGAAGCTCGCTCCCCGTCTCGCTTTGCAAAAGTTTAAAGAACAAAACGACAGGAATGTATAGCAGTAGTAAAGTGTTTTTAGTTTTGAAACAAGATGTTTGTTTTCTTTGTGGTGATGCATTTTTTCAGAGATTATTCTGAGCTTGAAATGTGTTTTAACCCACCACCGTCCTCTTAGAGCAAAACATAGATTGGACAGCATTATAAAGACGAGTGCAAAGTGTGTTAAATAACCCTCCATTATCAGGTAATGCTTCGCCTACATGATCCGTTACGATGCATGTTCTTATAGCACTAACATGGTTGTCAGCTGGCATCAGGAGCATGAAGCTGTACGAGTGTCAAAAGGGCTTTTAAAGGGTGATAACATTTCTTTTTCTCTCTGCTCCGCTCTTCTCTCCTCTCCTCTCTTCTCCTCTCTCATCTTTTTTTTTGAAAAGCATCCTGTCTTTGAAGCCTGCGATGGGAAGAGGGAGCGATTAAAGCAGTCAGCAAGCAAATTAGCATGTCAAAAGGCCCCGAATCAATACCCCAGCTCTCTACCAACACAACCCTGCAGTCCTTTCACCCCCCCGCCTCCTCCTCTCCTTCACCCTCTCTCTCCGTCCTCGCTTTCTCCCCATTCCTCCGGCTGTTTCCCTCCTTCTCCCTCCATTTTCTCCTCTACTCCTGCACGCTCTCGCTCTTGCCCTTTCTTTCTCTCCTTTGCTCACTTAAAAATGTCCCTCCCCTCTTTTTTTTTACCATTTACTCTTTTTTTTCTCCCCCATCTGCTGACAGACAGAGAGAAGGGGCTGCAAAGAGAGAGACGGATGGATGTATAGGCAGAGAAAGACGGAGAGAGAGAGAGAAGTGGACAGTGATCAAGTGGGCATGGGAGGACTGTTTCAGAGAGAGAAAGAGGGCCTCTGCCTCTGTCTTTGTGCTGAAAGAGAGGGAGGACGGACATCTCTCGCCAAGGAGAGCAGAGAAGATGAGGATGAGGAGGCAGAGAGGGAGGGAGAGAAAAAGAGACAAAAAACACGGGGGGGGAAGTGAAGTGGAAAGAGATTTAGTTCCAGTCTGGCAACAGTGCTTTTTCTGCACTTCATCCGTCGGTTCACCATTGCACGAAAATCCCTTTGATCTGGGGCAATGTGTTACTGATCGCCAGGACTGTGTGTGTGTGTGTGTGTGTGTGTGTGTGTGTGTGTGTGTGCACCATTATCTTTATTTATTCCTCGCATCTGTCGCAGCAGGCATATCACATGCTGTATCATAAACTTCTATTAACGTTCCTATCTTGTTGTGAGATCGGAGCCCGCAGACAAAGCAGCCCGGCAGCTCTTCAGACGGACGTCCAACTCTCCCCCAGTGCCCGACAATGGGAGGCTGATTGCAAACACCTTGGAAATGTTTTATCTCTGCCTCTCTGTTTCTCTCGCTGATTCCTATCTTAAGCTCCCTCCATCCTGCCCTGGCGATAGTAGGTGGTCTTTTCTTCTCTCGTCGTCGTCGTCATCCTTTTTCTCAGGGGGGGCGCAGAATTCAGTGTCCGAATCAAAGGCCGCTCCGTGGCAATCAGTTAGGGGTTATGACAAAAAGCCTGGCAATAAAGAGCCGGTCTGTAATCTGATGTGCCCTGAGAGTGGACACAGTTCCCATTTTAATGAGCTGAGATCCCACTTTTTCTCATCGTGGTGCTGGAGGAGATGGCAACACTAGCTCATTCTCCCTAGAAACACACAAACACACACCGTGCACACACACCGTGCACACACACCGTGCACACACACCCTGCACACACACACGAAGACTGTGTGACGTAGAGAGAACAGGTTGTTGCAAGGTTGTCTGCAATGGAGATGCAATAGACATAGCTGAAGGAGTTTGGAGCCCTTCCAAGTCTTTAATGGCCATAAAACTCTCAGTGATGAATCATCACGAGAGATGAGCAGCTGCATTAAATAAAAAAGCTGACTTGCTGATTAAGAGTTCAAAGTTCAAGTCGGTGTACGTTTGAACATAAAGAGGAGAAGTTAACTACAACGTCCATGATGCATTTAGAGAAGAAATACTGAGCAACACAGCCTCAAACTCATATGATGCTAACTTGAGCTGAAGCTAAAGATTGCTTTCTAGAAGCCTGACAATAGTCGTGTTAATGGTTCACTTTTTGCAGTGTTACATTTGACTGGGATTGCTTCGTCTGCCACTTCTGCCTCGTTCCTTTTTACATCATGTCTCGCCTCCTGAGATCCTCACACCACCACCAACCCGCTGACAAGGATATAGTCTTCCTCTGTGAAGTGCATGAATGAACAAGCATCTAAAGAAGATTTCCAGGGCAGCCTGTCTGAAACCTTTCTAGACATTTTCAGCAGTGCATGTGTGAAAACGGCTTAAGGAATCATTTAAATTGTCCAGCTCATTTCCTTCTTTGAGACAGAGCCAGGCCAGAAGCTTTCAGTCTAATGCTAAGATAAGCTAACTGGCTGCAGGCTCAGCACATTAGAGAGGTATTGAATGATTGAGAACCTGCATGTTCCTCTAAGATGTTCGGCTATTCCTTTAAATCATTTTTTTAGGGAACAGGATTTTTCTAGAGGAACTGCTCGGCCACTCTTTCTGCCATTCTCCATAAACACTCATGCACCTAGCCCTGGTTTAAGCCCAAAAAAGGGGATCATGTGACTGACCTCTTGCTGCGAATACATGTCTGCATACCGGTGTGCAAACTACATGTGTATCAAGCCCACCATGGCGTTGCCTCTAAGGTGTAACCTCTCTGTGTGAGGGCTGAAATGTAATTTGGGGATGTGGAGGTCTCGCAGAACCCGGGGATCCCGAGCTGCAGATCTCCAGCCAAAAGCAGAGATGTGTCCATTCTAGGGCACGTCTCTGGGATTAGAAACCTTGATCCCTCCTGATCCGCGGCGGGCTGTCAAATACTGCTGCAAGGGGAGGAAGGCTGAAAGAAGATGTGACCGCTTCAAGGCTCACACCATGGAGGAATGTAAGGCCAAGGAGAAAAACAGTAGAAAGAAAACAGGGAAAGACCGATAGAGGAGAGATAAGAAACTGCGGCACAGAGATTTCCAAGCAAAGTGTGAACGTGTATGACAGAGGGAGTGTGTGTGTGTGTGTGTGTGTGTGTGTGTGTGTGTGTGTGTGTGTGAGAGAGGGGTAAAGGAGACAGAAAGATGAATTGACTCCTGTCTCGTGGCCCTGATAAACGGCTGGAGATGTGAAAGGTGAAGTGGGGGTTTATGGGTACAGACGGTGATCGCTCTTTGAACAAGCCTATAGTGTTTGTGTCACGACCTCTGGCTGCTCAGGTTGACGTTACTGTCAGTATCAGTATCACTGTGTGTGGTGGTGTTGTTTCACATGACAATTAACTGTTTTCCCTGCAACTTACTTTTGGATGTAGATTGCAAATTCTGTAATCCTTCTGAATTATGGACAGTCAACTGAAGTGACCTTTGAAGCAGCTGATGTAGACATGATATGGAACAAATAACTGCCTACCTATCTTCCAGGTACAAACCCTGTTTCAGGACATACTTTTGAACAAATTGGGTCCGGAAACAAAGAGAATAATCGTTAAAGCTTGCTGTGTATGTGTGGGTGTTTATGGGGATGCAAGGTAAAAGAACTGAGTGCACAAGACGAGAGGTTATTTGGGTCAACCCTGCACGCATGCAGCTACGCTAATGTCACTTCATAGCTGTTTTTACACATGCTCTTACTTGGCCGACACTTCGGACAAACAGCCCCTGAAATCTTCCTAAGTTGTTTATTCACATATGTCTCTCACGGGGTGGCGGCGGGGTCTTAAGATACAAGACACGATGTAAAAAGAACAACCCAAATTAGCGGACGAAGCAGTCCGACGCTAAGATGTCCGTCACTAAAATGACAGTTAATTGATTTTTATATGAATGCTTCATGTAGTTCCACATATTCACTATATCGACAAAACAGGGGTGGAGGGGTCACATTGCGGAAGCCGAGCAATGACGTAAAATGGACACGTCAAGATGGCGAACATGCAACGGAGTCGGACTCTTTAATGACAGTTTTTGCCTTACATAAAAGTTACGTGTAATTGGACGCATTCCCAGTAAAAACCATGAGTGGTGAAGAACATATTGTTGAGTAGAAAACATCATAAAGCAGCTTCATCACGTGCACGAAGATTGAACAGGTGGCACGCCGGTTCCAAGATATAAATATCATCTCCCCCCTCCTGCTCGCTTGCATGTGAAATAGGTTCAATACAATCTCATTTCTAAGGCCTTTGTTTCTCCAGGGTTAGGGTCTTTGTTTATCTCCGTAGTTTTCTAACAGGGGTTGTGTGTTAAAGTTAAAATGGCGTCACGTTGAAATGTCCTTTTTTTATAAAAGATACAATAATGGCAGCATTTAGCAGGAGATTAAAGGAAGCTATGAACACTCTTTTGGCAGCTCTGCAGGGCATTCAGTGCCGCTTGAATCACAGACCAACCTGCCAAGTTTGAAGCATCGGACGCGGTGATGAAAGGAACCATAAAGATAAGAGGTGATAACAGAGAAGGCAGGAAGAGAGCGGTACACATACTTTGGAGTGAAAAAAAGGCAAAAAAATATAAAGCATAACCCGGAAACATGACCCTCTTTTAGCAGTGTCCACACACTTCAAAGCCAGCTGTGCATCTAAACCTTCATTCTTTTGTTTCCCTTTTGCCATCACTGCAGTGCCGCTGTGTCTGTCCTCACATCAAAGCTAAAGGCTAAAATGTTACACATTAGCAAAGTAACCCGGCCTAAGCAGCAGCCATTAACCCCAGGCTCCTGTTTCACTCCCCTGTTGTCCCCCTGCAAGGCCAGGTTCAACTAGCCTGGGGTTAGGAAGGGCAGCATATACACCCAAGTTTGTGGACACACATGCGTATGTGCTGCAAGCTTAGGAATGCACACACACATCATGCGAAGCCACACCATGCAAACAGGAGCTGACACAGTTTCAACTCCGAGAGGGTATCACTTCCACGACAGCGGTGACCCCGATGCTGTTTTGAGAGAGAGAGAGAGAGGAAAGTGGTCCAGAGAGAGTGAGTCCTGAGTGACACTGTGAGAGGTCAAAGGTCAAAGCAGTGACAGCCACAGTGGAGCCCAGCAGAGCGTCATCAGGCTGACATGAGCTGTTGAGGAGCTACTGACCCAAGAAAGTTTTTATGTACCCTGACTGAGCGCACACACACAAACACACGGACCTCACTGCACTTATTCACACACACACACACACACACACACACGGTTTGCTCACGCAGTGTTCTCAGGGACACACACCCTCGAGCACACACACATGCACAATAGAAGGTGCTTTGAGGCCCCAGACAGGCTGTCGTCTGGGAGCTACAAGTAGATTACCTAAACAAACAACCTAAAAATATCTTCCTTTTCACCCACAAGTCGACCTGTCCAACCCCTCCTCGTAAACTACCCTGCCACTTCTGAGGAACCGACGGGGTTGATTGTTGTTAAACTCGCCCCCGAGACCACAGACAACTTGGCAATTAAAGTTTTTGTGTGTGTTTCACAACTTTTTAGAGAGAGCTACAAGAGCAAGCGTTAGTTTGTCCAGCTTACAAAGTGATTATGAAGCATCATAATTATTTACTATGAGGTCATATACTGTAAGTCAGATACAGCCATAACACGCCAGGATTTCTTGATAATGGAAGGCTGTCAACTTCTCATGCCTGTGCTTGTGCTAGTGCATGAACTGTACCGTGTTCAACCTCTTCCAGGCGTGCCAGGGCCAAGGAAGTGTACCTTAAGCACCTCACACTAGTCAAAGAAACTGGACTTTGAGGGTGAAGCGTGCTTAGACACGGTACGGATTGCCTAGTGTGAGTGCGCCCTGAGTGTATCTTGCTGTACCCACTTCACTCTTTTTCCTGTTTGAATCTTTTATTCACACTAAGGCTCTTCTAGGGACGAGTGTTGCAAATTAGCATCGGCTATAAACACTCTGATACTTGCGTTGGACGGCTGCCTCAGTTTGTCTCTGTATATCGTATCTGTCCCGATCAAATAAAACATGAAATAAAAATGAATTAGAATGACGATCATTACCTGAAACAGATCACAAACGCAGCAGGGTTTCAGTCATTGTGACTCAAAGAGAGAGAAAGAAAACGCACGCAGTGATTTGTAAACATTTCATTTATGAAAAGCGTTTGATGATTCATCTGATCATCTTTGATTTGATCTCATGGATTAATTAACTCGTCAATTAGTCGATATACAGAAAAAATGATTAGCAATTAATTTGACAAAGGATCAGAGTAGAAGTTTAAAGTAGTGACAGACTCTTAATGATGCATCATATGAAAACAAATAGATCATGCTGAAGGCAGAAATGTGACAAGACGAGCTGGCAGTTAGAAACACGTGGTCTCTTTTTCTTTGATGCTCAAACAATGATTCTTTAATTTAGCGATTTTAGTCAATAAAACAATTAAAGAAAAACTCCTGCAGACTTCTTGTGCTCGGCATCACTAATTTCTCAGATCATTTTCTAGTTGTAAATTGGTAATGTTGTGAAAGAGGGACTGCAGATGTAAACTAGCTCTAAGCTAACTCTGGTGCAATGCAGCAAATGGCAACATGTATGTTTAATATTGTACATGGTCCCTTTACAAAAAAAATGATTTGATGTCCCATGCACCTTCTTCCTGAGACAGTTGGATGTGCGATCACCTCTGCCTTCTCACCGTAAACAATAGGGCATGGAGCGAGAAAGCCCGAGCCACCCGAGCCCTTCCAGAGAGGGGCGTGGTCAGACACAGCTCATTTACATTTAAAGCTACAGACACAGAAACAGCCTGTTCTGAGCAGGGCTGAAATAGAGGGGTTTATAGTCATGATCAAATACAGGATCAGAGTGGATTTAGAACAAGACACTTCACACACATGTTTTGAGGAGCTCTGAGACTTATTTAAACTGAAGAGGAGGAGGATATGTGACCTTTAAAGTAAGCATCAGCATTGTAGAGTGTGCACGAGTTATGCTTTGCACACATTAATTAAGAAACAAAGAGTTCATGTTAACATGACAAAGCTATTGTATTTGAAGTGTTGCATTATGGGGGATTTTGGTGATTTGTTATGTATTTGTGCTAAAGCGCTACACATGGTTTACACTTGTTTACAGACTTGGATATGAGGCCCCATTGAGACTGCTTCCCTATCGCTTCCTCTTCCTCCTCACCTATTCTTAGTGTGTGTTTGTGTGTTCTTTCACACATCCTCCCTCTTCCTGCCCCATTCTCCTTTAACTCGCTTGAAGCAGAATAGTTGAGCTCTCCCGATTGTTTAGAGATGGGTGCCGCTGTTAGCGTTCCCTCGCACAACAACCTCGTGTTCCACATGAGGCCATCGCCCCAAGAGACCTTGGGGAAATTGGACCAAGACAATACCTTGACTGAGTTTGTTTACCTCCTATCGTTCCTTCTGTGCTCACCCAAATTCTGGTGTGTGTGTTTTGCATGGTGGTGCATCTGTGTAGTCCAGAGGGTCTTTGAAGGGCTATGTGTGCATACCAGAGAGTGTGCAGATGTTTGTAAGCCTCTGTTTATGTATCTCTGTCTTGTTTGCCTTAAATTACATTCCATTATCCACCTGCTGTGCAAACCTTAGGTCACAAAAGGTCCATAGTGGGTTTGGGGCTTTGCCCAGGTTTGGGCGGTGCCACCCTTACCGACCTGGCATTGCTGCAAAAGTGAAATCAGAGTTTAGCCAAGTCAAACAAAGATGGATCTGTCTGTTGGCATACCACTCCGTTTTTTTTGTCCATCTCTTTTGGTCATTCTTTTCGTAACACGCACATTCAGAACCCCAGCCTCGTTTTTAGGCGTGGTTTTGTCCATTCTGAAGTGGCTGGGTGGAATACTTCAGATTTCTGCGATATGACCATTGTACTAATATTCCTTCTTAAGGCCAAGCTGTTGGAATTAGGGAGGAAGTTGAGGCCTACGTGTCAGTAAGAACGCAGAGACCTCAGTCCGCAGGAAGCCTTCAAGATAATATTTCAAATTTTCAGTTATGTAATCCAAACAGTGACAATGTAGGTGGTACCAGAACGCACTCTTTACTAAAGTGGCTCTGAAGTGGAGCTGGAAAAAGGGTCTGTAAGTCTTGTGTAGTAAAACAAATCCAATGAATAATTGTTGCAACATACATGGCAAGAAGCCAGCTCTAAACATGGACATTGTACAAATTGGCACATTTCTGGTAGGCCTTTACTTTGATTATATTTATTTATATGTTTGCTCATCTGCTCCATTGGCTGCTGCTCCTTTATGTGAGGTGCAGACATTTTAATTAGGGCAGGGCCTTGGGTGGCTCTTTCATGATGGATTAGTGCTGCTGAAAATACAGTTATAAATCATCCGGTATTTGACAGACAAACTGCTGGCAACTCTTGCACCCCCTGGCACTGTCTGCCGTTAGCACAGCAGCCGTGATTGTCAGCTAGGTTTGCTGGTGTGTTATTAACATCGTTAGCCCTGCTGGCTTTTGTTCTTAGCCTTCATTAGCACCAGTAAGGGCGTCAACCCAGATGTCACTACCTAACTTTTCTTTGCTTTTGCATTTAAGAGAAGGTAGCTCTATGGGACCTTTCCCCTCCTCGGGTCAAGGTCAAGATGTGTGATGAGTGTAATGTCATCAATCATGGTGATCAGTTTCGGTGGCCGTGTGTCCCTCATCCATCATGCTGATGGGTTTCGCTGGCCGTGTGGCTGTGTGTCGCCGTCCGAGGCCGGAGGTAATTAATAACCCCCAGTGACGGAATTAATGAGTTAACCTGCTCCACTCTCCTGCTGTTACAGTGACAGATGCTAACGGTCAGCAGCTAGTTATCCCTGCTAATATGCCAGTGGCTCAGGTGTATTGATGTGGATGGTGCTTTATTATCTCTGTGCGCGTCTGAGAAGGAACAGACCGTGAATACTTTTCCTCCAGGTTTAATGTTTAAATTCAACGTTGGATTGTAGCCAGGTGCTAAGCAAAGCACTCTCTGAATAGTAATCCTCACCTGAACGAGGAAATGCTTTCCAGGGGGAGAAAATAGAAAAAAAAGATAAAGATAAAGATTCACAAAAGCAGACGGATATGTCAGAAAAGCCGGCTGAATAGAGAGCTTTGGCTGCTGAAGGTGCAGGAGAAGGAGAGACTCTCCTTGCCCCCAGGTCCTGAAACTGATCGCTTCGTTTGTGAAAGAGCAGCTTTGTGAGGATGCCTCTGCCTGCTCCTCTGAAGAGAGTGCTCACTGTCTGTTATGACTAAAAAAGAGAGACTGAGTTTTCATCACCCAAAGAAGATAAAGCACAGCCTTTAAAGGAGGGAAAATGTTGTAGTTTGAACTTAATTTTCCCTTTTTTGATTGTAAGAGAGGTTATTGTTCTGCCTGGGCAGGCCTTGTTATTGTGTGCCGTGTGCTGGGTGTTATATTCCTGGGGATTTTGGCTGGCCATTGTAGCACAAGTTAGCTCTCATGCATTCACTCCCCAGTGTATTGAATACTTTGTTGTGGAGGCTGCAGAATAGCTTGCCTATCAGGCTTTTCATGCAGGTCACTCAAGGTGGGTAGCAGTGGGTGGGTGTGTGGGTAGATGTGGTTTTATTGAACAGCCTATAAGGGAGCATCCGTGGCCGTTCAAAGCCTGGTGTGTAGGCTGTTGCTGCTCAGAGGAAAACTTAGCCGGGGTTTTAGTTGGCTCGCGTGTGGGTAGCTATCATTGTATCATTAGCTTTTGTGCGCTTTTATTTTTTGCAAATGGCAGCGTCGACGGTTTCCTCTTCAACAGAAGTCCCCGTTTTTCCCCTCCCCTCACGTGGTGCAACCAATTCAGCCAGCAGAATCCCCACCACACGGACAAAACTACTCATTAACTCCCACAACCCTCTCCCTCCACCCTCTTTGCCCACTTTCCTCCAAACTAGCTTCAGCTGAGAGACAACAGGGACGGGGATAGGGCGGGGGAAGGACTGACAAAGGGAAAGAGGACTAAGGCCAGAATGAGGAGGATTGAATGAGTGAAAGAGCTGCTGGGGGAGAAAAGGGGGAAGAATGTGATGTCCCAGTCTATGAGGGATTCCATTTTTTGCCTTTCCAGAATAGAACAGTAAGTCACCAGTCTCTTTGTTTGCCTTTGATCTCTCAGCTCAGGGATTTGGCACCTGACAAACCCCTCTCTGTCTGAAAGGAGGCCTGCAGAGAGAAAGCCTCGGAGAGTGGGAGAGAGAGATAGAGGGCGAATGAGAGCGAGAAAGAAATAACACAGGAGAGTTAGAGAGCGACGGGGCGAAAGACGAGGCAGTGTAAAAAAAGACAGTGTGGAAAAGTCGGTTTAACTTTTGAGCGCTCTATGAGAGGATATGATGAGCTTCTCCGCTCAGATCCCATAAAACTAAAGACATGTGTGCTCATGTGTGTCTGTATTTACGCCCGTGTGTGGGTTTGCCAGAGCTGGCCCGGGCAGTGATAAATCCAACAAGTCTTAAGGGAGATTCCTCTCTGAAGCCACGGTCTCCTGGACCACCCACTACTGCGGTCTCTTCCCTCAATCACATACTCTCGCTCCTAATAGGAAGCAAATTCCCCAGCTTTACTTGGATATCGACCTTTCTTCTCCCCTGACTGTTCCTTTCTGCAGGGCAATCACTGCTATAAACAAGCCTTCATATGTTGACTTCACATTTTCAAACACAATTCTGAAACACAGAGTTTTAAACCCCAGATGAAGATGCCAGAGCATGTCTACTGCAAACAGGGATTTGGAGCTGTGCAAGGAGTTCTAGGAAAGTCTGTGGGGACTCTGGGTCAGCTTGGGACAGCTTAATAATTGATGAGTGAGAAACTCATCAACCGTGCACAGTTTGAGGTAGCCTGGTCTTAGACTGTGTCACTTTAAAGAGGCTCAAGCCCAAAGGCTGTGAAGCATGGGACTCAATTAACTCTCCCTGCAGCTTTTAGCAAGGGGCATAGTCTCAAACAGCTGCTTGACCCCTCTCTCAACTCTGGACACTTTTCCTGATCAGCGCACATGTACAAACCCTGACAGCAACTTTGTGTTTTGTCACCTGAAGCGTTCACAACCCTTTTAAACAATACCCACAAATCCCAGCGCCCCTTTGTCTCTTGTGATGAGGCCAGGCATTGAAAGATTGCTTTAAAGATAGAGAGATAACACAAAGCGCCTCCCGACTAATCTCCCCGCTTCTGGAAGAAAAGAAACGCAAGCTTCACGCACCCCTGCAGGCTACAATCAAAGGGACCCTTAGCTTAGCGTTAGCGAGTGGAGCGGCAGGGATTTAGCCCTGATTGACCGAGTGGGAACGGTCAAAGAATGGCTCAGCAGGTAGCAGCTAGCCCGGCTCGGTTAACGCCACTATGTCCTAATCCAGCTGCTGGAGAAGAGCGGCTGCAGGGCAAAAAGCCTGACTTTATTACCAGAGGGATTTCCCGGTATTTTGGGAATGATTGGAGGAATGTGTTGGGTTTTTTTTTGGAGGACAGACTTCCCTTTCCCTTGAAGCATGTGGACTGGCACGTGGGAGTTACTGTTATTTAGTATGAAGCATACAAGCAGAAACTTACGGTGTTGAAAAATTGAGCCAATCCGTAATTGTAAAAACTTGCAGTTGCCGGAGTTTCCACTAGAGTCTGGCTCCAAAAGCCAAGGAATCACCTTGAGGTCCTGTATCCGAATACTTCATTTCTGACATTAAGGATAAGAGTTCTTCATACATTTGCATAATTAGGGACGTGGCTGAGTTGACGGACAGGTGGGTGCATTGTAGCTGTTCGCCAAGAGACATACCTCAAAACTCTCTTTGCATTTCCAATATGGCAACCGCCATTGTGGGCTTCAAAATGCCTATTGAGAAACCAATGAGTGACATCACCGAGACAACGTCTAGTTTTATAAAGTCTATGCTTGCAACCCCTGATGTATTTATGATTTTGGCATTAGAATCCATGTCTTTAATTCAAATGCACTTCCAGACGGAGGTGGAGTACCTGCTTTGAAGACTCAATGTGTGATTGTGTGCTCAAGAGAAGGGGAATTTTACCATTCAGACTTTAAGTGTGTAATTATGTGATTTATAGTGGGTATGAGTTTACCCGTCTGTCTCTGTGGGTCTTTTTACATCACATACATTCACACACATCGCCCACTCTACAAAAACCCAAACCATCGACCCTCCGGCCTCAAAACCATTCGCAGCGCCCACATCCAAGCAGCAGCCTCAATGATTGGCAGGTTATTTGGACCAATCGGTGTCGCGACTATCTGCACAGCACCTCTTAGAGAATTGTTCTTTTGTCCTCCTCTTCTGGTTCAGCGCTCAGGGCCTGAAATATAACCCTGCAAGTCTTCCCCGGCCATTATAGAAACGGATAGATGAGGGAGAAACTCCTTGAAACACGAACCCTCCAATCAAACTGTCACTCAAAAGAAAGGTGAGCACTGTCGCCTAAAGTAGAAAAAGTGTCACTTAGGTTACCTTTTTCCGACTGAGGTGTGTGTGTGTGTGTGTGTGTGTGTGTGTGGAGGTGTGTGTCAGGCCCCACACTCTGAAAACAGCCTTGTGAGAGTGATGGAGCTCCTGGTGTGCCAAGTGCGGTGGCATTTGTTTGTTAAATGGTCCGAAATGCCAACAGCTCCGGTTTCATTGCAGCTCCAAATCTTGCCAGTGGAGCATAGCCTAAATTTGTGAGAAAGACACGAGGTAGTTATTTTATCTTACTCTTTTTTTTTGTCGGGGAAAATAGCAGCCTTGTCTCGAGTTCTGTTGTGTTTGATAACAGGAGGCAGGTTCGTGAGAAAGGACAAAAGGGAGAAAACGTTGAAGATGGAAAATGAAGACAAAGGGAGGGAGGAATGGGGAGAGAGGTGGAAACCTCCGGGCAACGTATTGTTTTCTTCTGGCTAATTGGGGGAAAATGGGAACATTCACAGTTTTCCTCTTTCCCCCCATTGGAAAACAAGTATTTGATGCAAGTGCAATGCTATGGCAACATCCTCTTAATAACAAACATTACAAAGCCACTTATATCAACATAATTTAACAATAATTCATATCTGCAGACTTTTGTTCTGACCAAACTTGGTCTATTAAAAGTGGACGTAGCAAAGTCTGCGTCCATTCATTTTTGGACTATTATTTTGAAGCCTCAAGTTTGTCTTTGTGTGGCTCTCTTGCACAAAGTGACAGTAGAACAGGGGAGATTGTATGACAGGTTGCAGTGGTAGCAGCTTGCAGCCATGACGTAAAGTTGACTATGTGACTGTATGAGATGAACGTCATGCCTCATTAAGGAGACCTGAAAGTTGCAATGGATACCATAAACTTAAAAGGAAAATATTCTCTGATGAAAGAAAACACATTTGAGAGCGGGTTTTTTCTGTTAGACTTATAATGTCTTCACAAATATGCAAAACTCTGGGTTTCTTCATGTGTGAACACCCCAACTTTACCCAGAACATTTCCTGCAAGCCCCTTAGTAAATGTTCAGCATTTAAGGCAGGGTTGGCAATTTCCTCCAGATCCACTTTTTAAGATTTTGGTTGAAATTGTCTTTAGGTCCTGACCGAAATTAATAACTCATGTTCTCTGAAAAAGGAACGAAGAAAATCCGTCATCTGTAGCAGTTGTAAGCCTGTAAAAACTTCGACCAATGTCTGCACTCGGTTCGAGTTTTATGAACCAATCACGCCTCCCTGTCTCCCTGCTCGTTCTCTATCCCATGCATGCACGAGCCCACACTCAAAGCATGAGCTGAAATCCGCTTCTGGACCAATGGCGCTCATGCATGTAAGTGAGGGGCGTGGCTTTTGAGGGAGCTCAGAGGGGAAGGGGTGGGTGTAGACGGAGCACTGAGGGAATGCTACTTTCAAAATCATTGATCGATGTGTGAACGCAGCATGAAATATTCAAGAAATGTGAGCGAGCAGGCCGTGATGGGTGGGGGGTCGGTGGGGGGGATGACATTTACATCATGCGTCTAGGGAGCGGCTTTTGCGATCATTGTGCACGTAGTGACGCTCCTTCCTTCTCTTTTTTGCTTGCTTGC
Source organism: Tautogolabrus adspersus (assembly GCA_020745685.1). Lineage (NCBI taxonomy): Eukaryota > Metazoa > Chordata > Actinopteri > Labriformes > Labridae > Tautogolabrus > Tautogolabrus adspersus. The sequence continues at coordinate 1,509,395 of CM036545.1, forward strand.
CAAGTATGTTCTTTGCCAACTCATTAGTTGAACCTGTGAGAATTTTACAAGTAGCAGTGATGCAAACATAATTTGCCACCAGTTTAGTCTCCCCCTATTGGTCGCGGAAAGAATGCAGGTGTAAGGCAGTTCCACATTGGTGTCAATTTTGAAAACAGGAAGCTTCATAAACTCAGACAGTTTGTAGTTGAAACATATGATTTATATAAACAAGTTTTGGACGGATTCTTAATTCCAAACCTTCACAGTCTTTACAGCGGCTTCACATTCAGTCTTGTGTCTATATCAGGCCTTTCAAGAGCTATGCATCCTATTCTTGTGTTTCAGGTCAAACCCGTGCCTATGATGTGTTGCTTGATGACTTCACATCTGACAAAACTTGTGTCTTTGTTATCTTTCAGCTTGCAAGATTGGTTACTACCGCGCTCTGGCCGCCGATGGCTCCTGTTCCAAGTGTCCGCTCCACAGCTACTCCGTCAGGGAGGGATCCACCTCCTGCGTCTGTGACAAGGGATACTTTCGCTCGGAAACAGACCCTGCCTCCATGCCCTGCACACGTAAGTACACCCACATGTAATGCATACTGAACAAATACAGAAACGTCTGTAATAAGTTGTGACTTTTAAACAGCTTCAGGTCTTGTGCTACACACAGAGTGATTCCTTATACCTACACATGGTCCTGTATTCTCTGCCTCTCTTTCTCATTCAAATGCCAACATGAAGTACCTCCTCACACACAGAGAGACACACTTTCTGCACACACATAAAGGAGGCGGCTGCTGGATAAATAGGTGTCTTTTGATTCCAGGTGGTACTCAGTGATCAGTCATGGTGACAGAGAACTAATGAGGGTATAAAACGCTGCATTCAGTCTTCCACCGCAGAGGAGGGCGAGAACAATAGGGAAAGACAAATAGAGATACGATGAGAGCGGAGGTGCAGGAAAGTGAACAAAGATGTTGGAAAATAAGAGCAGGAGGAAAGCTGGACATCCATGAAGTGAGGTAGGAAAGAGAGAGAGGTTAAGGTATCAAGGAGAAAGAAAGGAAGAACTAAATAAGGAATGCATCAAACTGAAGGAACATTTTGATTTCCCAGCGCGTCTCTGCTTTGCTGCATTGGGATGTTTGAGTCAACCACTGGTGCATCCAAACCCCCCCTTCCTGATTCACCACCACTGTGATAACAAATATTGTTAACAGCCTAATGATACCTCTTCCTTTTCTAAACCTCATTCCCGTCTGTGAGTCACGGAGCTGGGAGTTCATAGTGGTTGAAGTTTACACAAACAGAGAACAAAAAACACACACAAAGCCGTGCACTCTCATTTCCCAGTGAAATGACGGCGCTGGTGCTAGCATGGCAGACGTCTACGTATGAGTGAGCATGTGTCATGAAACAATTTTAACAACCAAAACATCTGCTAAGCTGCTTAGCTCATAGTTGGCTTCGCCATTTGGCCCGAATGATCAGTCGAGTTCCTGTGGACTCGTCACTCAGCAGAACGTTTTATTGAATGAGACAAGCAGCCGAAGTCGTACTGCCTAACACTTAACCGTTGAGCACAACGGCCTCTAATTACTCCCCCGCTGTACGGTATCTCTGCTGCATCATAAACAACGCTCTGTTGTGGCAGATTTTCACGAGCAAGAAGAAATGAGTGGATGTAAGACTTGAGCGAGACGGTCACCCCGGATTGTTACAGTTTGGCTTCATCTTTTGGTTGCTAAGTTCTGAACTGTTTTTATGACGGTCACAGAAAACAACTAAAGTTACGTTTGACCTGGAAATAGAAAATCTTTTATGAATCTGTGCCAAATAAAGGTGCATTATTATTCCAAATGTTTTTAACCAGTAAAAACGAATTTAGGAGCAGCAGCACACAATCAGTGTTTTCTTTTTCTTTATGCACAAATATCTCTGGAACAGTTTTAAACAGATACAACAATTAGCATATCTATTAGTCTGACAGAAATTCAGGAACACCTATTTTAAGTGTTTGATTTTCAAGCAAAATCAGCAAACATCAAATGGTTTGTTTAGAACCAGATTCAAGATCGTCCTGCTTTTCTCTGTCGGACAAAAAATATGAACAACTGACTCCTTCTTTTTCATTGTTGTTATAAGTTTTATCGGCCAACAAAGCAGTTAATTTAAGGCGGCAGTCGCTCAGTCTGAAGGAACTTGTGTCTGGAAGTCTGTCTGGTTGCTAGAGAAGTGCCAGGTCTTCCCGATTACTGCCGAGGTGCCCTTGAGCAAGGCACCGAACCCTCGACAGCTAGCAGCCCCCCTCAGACATCACTCCATTAATGCATGTCCACAGGATCCTGTTTGTGCATGTGTGTGTTTCAGTCTATGTGTGTGAGAAGCAAGTCTCTCAATATATAGAATGATAGACTGATGTTCAGGCATGTCCTGAGATGAGATGTTTTTTAAACCATAATAACTTTTCAGCCCAATTTAAATTTCCTGAAGCCCTACTTGTGTGAAAGTTCTGCAAATCTACTGATTTAAACAAAATCTCTTTGATTTGAGGTCTGAACGTGTTTAAAAGCTGGTTTGTGCAACATCACTGCAGGATTGTTTCTTAAACCGAACATTCACCTTGTTTTTTGTCGGCCTGTTTTGAACAGTTTCCACGTGCATGTGTGAGTTGAACCGTGAGAAGAACCTCACAGGGATAGAAAACATCTTTTAGCAGGCCGGCCTGCAGCAGCACATTGAACAGGACAACATGAGAAGCCACAAACCCAACAGAAACAACTTTAATGAACTTCACATATTTAATTAAAATGTTATCCCCTGCTACATGTCACGCCCTGTCCCCTCACTGTTTTACCACATCGCTCATATATTGAGTTACGACCCCTCTTTTAATTAATGAGCGTGGAGCCCATCCCCATTGTCCCGTTAGTCGCTGTGGCATTTGAGTACGACTGCTGCAAGCAACAGCTGTCAAAGCTCATTACTCGGCTTATTTTATTGGAGCCCGTTCTGCCGTCTCCGCTGCGCGCCCAGCTCCACCGAGAGGAACTGAACATTAGCTGGACTCTCTCAGCGACCTTTGCCCCCCCCCCAGCCTCGTCAGCCGCTCAACATTTGATCTTTGAACTCCCACCCTGTCTGTCGTCTGCTGTTTTCCTTCCTCAACTATTTTTTTTTTTTTTTTAACTTCTCACCCACATGGTTGAGCTCTGTAATTACAGCTGTCACTCACACAGCCCTCCTCATCCACGTTTTGTTTTCTCTCTTTCGGTCAAAACCCACTCAGAGTCACAGACAGAGAACATGAAGAAAAAAAACAACCTTATAAAGTCATTTCCCAGTTTGCCCTGCTGAAGGTCAGACTGGGAAAGAGCAGCATCTCTGGTAATTGGAGTACATGTTTGTGCGTGTGTGTGTGTGTGTGTGCGTGTGCGTGTGCGTGTGTGCGTGCGTGCGTGCGTGCGTGTGTGTGTGTGGAGGGGCGGGTAATTGAAAACACTTTTCCACTCTTAGCTTGCAGTCTAGAGATGCAGGATGATGTTTAAAAATGGGTGTTGTGTAATTCTGTCATTGTGTGACTGTGTTTCTGTTTCCTGCTGTATATCTATTTGCTCTTTCGGAGCGATGGCTCGTTTGATCCGTGAGTAATGCGTGCCACATTTGAATTAAACTGTTTCTTTAAAGCGTAGAAAAAAGAGACTCTTTAATTTCTTGCCACCAACTTGCTCGAGGACCCCGGCAGGATGCAGAGCGTTTCTTTTTCAAAGCATATTTTTGAGATTTCTTTAATTGCAGAACTGTTCGTATTTGTGATTCTTGTCGTGCAGTTTTTCCTGACTTGTATCAAATGTTTGTGTGGACTATTTAATCTTACTATTTAAGCTTTTATGCTTCATAAAATACCAAGATTTTTTTTGTCCCCCCTTAACATTGTTAAGCCTCTTAAGATAGACGTAAAAAATATTCAAGGCTTAATTTACAGACTTTAAAGGAAGAGTGTGCGACATTTGACACATCAATACATCAGAAAGCAAGTCTATTCTGTGTAAATGTCTCTCTGTTTAGTAACTCATTCATTTAATGAGCATAGATTTTGGTATCAAACTATGTCGAGGGTAACACACAAGAGTACATGTGTGTGTGTGTATAAATACACGCACACCACAGGGCGGTAATGAGGACCAGGGACAGACACCCATGGGAGCTGGTTTCTCTACTGCGTTTAGGGCGAAATGAGGGGGTGTTCTCCATTTTGGGGTTTCGTTGGCCCTTGATGTGTTTCTCAGACTTCCCCCAGTTTTCTTAGCGGCGGTTTGGTTCGGTGGAGGAAGAGGGGAGGGATGGAGAGAGGAATGAACGCAGATCTGCGAGGGCTCGAGGGGGGCATTGAATGAATCCCAGCCGGATGGTAATAGCGGGGTCGATGTTCTGGCCAATTTAGCCTGCTCTCTACCTCTGCCCTGCGCAACACTCGGCGAACAATTACTGATAGAAAGAGACAGAAGGAGAGAGGGATGAAGGAGGGCGGGAGGTGAGTGAAAATGAGAAAGACAGATGAAAAAAGTGGGAAATATCAACAAAGGAGTAACAGGAAAGAAAGGAATTAGCCTCGGAGCAAAAGAACAGCTGTAAATGAACAGAAAAGGAAAAAAGAGGAGGAAAGAAAATTAGCAACTTTGTTCTGAGAAACTTTGAAAGTGTCCCTCTGGATTGAGTGTGAATTTTTTTCAGGCCATGTTGAGCTAACGTTGTACGAGCGTTTCGTTCCCGTTTCCCCCTCGCCATTCTCTCTCCCAGGATTAATTACCGGGTGTCAGTCACAGCTGACGGCTCTCCCACGCTCCCTTGCTCCCACTGGTGCATTCTGGGAGAGCGACAGGTACAGCCAAAGGTAGTTTTTTTTTGTATCCGTGTGTGTGTTTGGAATGCAGGGGGAGTGCTGACATATGGCACAATGTGTTTAAGACTTTATACAGTCATAAAGTTATACAGCGCTGTCGCAACCCTCGCCATAGCAACAAACAAACATCAACTTCCTGAGCTGATTACAGACACACACACACACACACACACACGCACACAACACGCATGCACACACACACACACGCACGCACACAACACACATTCACACACACAAACACACACACACACACACACATATCTCTGTATATTCCTCTGAACACTATCACATCCAAGGAATGCATTTTTCAGATCTTGATTGTGTTCTAGCAGAGAGTAAGATAAGGACATCGATACCAGTTACATAACATTAGAACCAGCTTAGCTTAGCTTCGCTTCGCTTAGCTTAGCTTAGCTTAGCTTAGCTTAGCATGGCCTGGGCTTCATCAAAATGATTCCACCAAATTAAACTAAATAATCAGCATGTTAGACGGTCTTCACTAAATCCATACAAAGATCCTCTCATTTCTTAGTCTTGATGCTAAGCTAAGCTAACTATCTCCTGGCTCCAGCTTCATAATCACAGAAATGACAACATTTTCTGTAAGAAAGCAACGAAGCGTAGAAGTGAGTATGTTCATTTTAATTGCCATAATTTCCAAAAACGCCTGTAATGACTAAAATAACGTTTTAACAAGAAGGACGTTTTCATCTTTGCATTCTTGCACGTACAGAAACAATTCTAAGACAATGATTATAAACATGAATGTCACCTTTGTCCTGCTCTGTTTACAACAGCGCTATTCCAGATAACAGCTGAGTTACAGCTGGAAGGTCAAGGGTCAGACAGCACACGAGGAGTGTTTAAAGGGAGAAGAGGTTGTTCAGTTTGAACAATGACAAAGATACTATATTATAATAATGGTTCGGTGCAGACACCTTAATATAGAAGCTCCATCTGTAACATGGGGAATTAGGTGAAAGAGCCAAAGAGGGAAAAAGGAGGAGGAGGAGAGAGGCGGGCGAAAGAGGGGGAAGATAATGCACTTTATCATTATTTTTAATGAGAATTTATTAATAGGTCTTCATCGATGGCTGCGGATGGTGACGGAGAAGTTAAGCGATTCTAATATAAGCCGAGTGAATGTGACTCGAGATCCTTCATCTCACTGCTTGTGCCTCGAGCTGTTTGTGACCCTTAAGGTCAAATTCAGTCAAACAAACATCCCTCCCCACATGACAATGTCCATTTCTGCCATCCATCCATCCCTCCATCCCTCCATCCATCCCTCTATTTCTCTATCCATCCATCCATCCCTCCATCCATCCATCCCTCCCTCTATTTCTCTATCCATCCATCCATCCATCCATCCCTCCATCCATCCATCCATCCATCCCTCCATCCATCCATCCCTCCATCCATCCATCCATCCATCCCTCCCTCTATTTCTCTATCCATCCATCCATCCATCCATCCCTCCATCCATCCATCCATCCCTCCATGCACCTATCCATCCATCCATCCATCCATCCATCCATCCCTCCCTCCATCCCTCCATGCACCCATCCCTTCATCCCTTCCTCTGGCCATAGCTGATCCCTCCATACTAATCTGTGTTTTTTCCTTCCTGGATGAACAGATGGAGTTTGTCACATCCATGACATCTCCTTCATCACAGTCTTAGCTTTCCAACAATCTCCTCCTTCACCACTATCTGCCAGACTGACAGTAACCAGCACAGACAGTTTTAAGATGCATGTATATTGCGTGAAATTGTACTTCCATGTCTCTTATAATACAGCAAAAGTCTCGCAGAAGGGCGCGCTTTTTTTCTCCTATGGCGACCACACGCACGCACGCACGCCCATACCCGCTCCCTTCTGCCGCTCTCTGTGTCTCTGTGAAATCACTCATTGCCACTCTGCTCCTCCAAAAATAACACTGATAATTAATTTCCGTTGTGAAATGATTTCGTCTGTGAACTGACTAGCTTTCATATTTCACCCTGCATCGATCCCCCCCAGCCCACTCGCGTGCGCTTCATTAGTCAGAGAGAGAAAGCGAGTACGACAGGAAAAACAGAGACAGACAGAGAGAGAGAGAGAGAGAGAGAGAGAGAAAGGGAGAGTTAAGTCAATTACCGTCGCTTATGTTTGAAAGCATTGCAAAAAACACATTAATTACAATAGAGCTGACATGTAAAGTGGGATTGATGAGCAGGGGAGTTGGTGTCGCCGATCTGCAAAGCTGCTTTTCATATAAAAGTACAGCGGGTAGGCCTCACATCAAAGCAGAAACCTAATAACAGAGTCCAAAGCAAACTTTGTCTAAAGATATTGAGTGTGTGCCATAAAGCCCCCAGTGTTAGCAGCAGGCTCGGGCGCTCTGCCACCTCCAGCTGATTCAACGTATGAATGGGAAAGAAATCTGCTGGCCTATTGGATTTCAGTTAACGTGCTGAATTAACTGAGGGGAAACTGAATCCTCCCTCACTGTAATGGACAGGACATTAAACGGGAATTCAAGAAGCCTTAGCTTTCAATGAAGGGAGACCCCAGTCAATTACACATTTACTTCTTTTATAATATACATGTATGGAAAGATTCTTTCTTTGCTTTATTTACCGTTAAGATGACGGTCAGCAGTTTATTGGCTTCTACTGACTACTGGTAATAACATCAACTCTTTCCTTTTTCTTCCTCCTCCACAGGCCCTCCCTCAGCGCCTGTCCACCTCATCTCCAACGTGAACGAGACCTCTGTAAACCTGGAGTGGAGCCCACCACGGAACACAGGAGGACGCCAGGACTTGACATACAATGTGGTGTGTAGGCGCTGCGGGCCTGATGGCCGGCGCTGTCAGCCCTGCGGTAATGGCATCCACTTCAGCCCCCAGCAGCTGAGTCTAAAGGGAACCAGGGTGTCCATCAACGAGCTGCAGGCCCACACCAACTACACCTTCGAGGTGTGGGCGGTGAACGGAGTGTCGCCTCAGAGCCCCGGGCCGGAACAGGCCGTGTCTGTTACTGTCACCACCAACCAGGCTGGTAAGATAACCAATAAGGGTTAGAGTGAGCAGGCTCTTGGGGTTTGCTTACAGGGAGATTTGGGTCTGTAACTCTGCGTTCATGTTCACCTTTGATGCTTCCAGTTCCCAAGTATGGAAGTCGTTCTTCTGACTCCGGCTTTAAGTCTTAATACGGAAAGAACATGGGTGCCATATACTGTAGGTTATACAGTATGTTGTGTTTTATTGGTCAGAACCAAGCACCAATCTCAGGTGTAGAAAATGGAAGCCTAACAGCTGCAGTTCCCAGAGTGTCCACTTGAGGTTGGCTGAAGAAGCCAATGAATCCCTGTTAGGCTGCAAATCAAAATTCCCTTATCAAAGGCTCATTTCTTCATCGGTACAGACGGTGCAATCAGCCAGACTGTGGAACAGCCTGCCAGAGGAGATCAGACTTGCAGAGTCAGTCTCTTGTTTTACATCTCTACTTAAGACATTCTTTTACAAAAATGCTTTTACTCTGTGATTTCATTTCATTTTTGATTTGATTTTATTAGTTGGATTTTATTGTCGGTTTGTTTACTTTCTGTCTGTTGTAAAGCACTTTGTTACTTGTATAGAAAAGTGCTATAGTCAAGATAGTATTTCCAATATTGCCACCCCAACGCTGGGCTTCATGAGCTTCTTCAGAAACCAGTGAGTGGAGTCACTGTGCCTATGTTCATCAACCAGCGACCTTTAGCTAGGCTTTCTGGTCAACTCTTCTACCTGAAGTTAAACTAGGTTTAAAGTCCGTACATGACATTGTTTGACTAGTGAAAAGAGCTTCACCTCAGTAGCTGTTCAGGAGCTTCTGATTACATCCTCTCGGCTTAGTTTACTAAATTTAGGAGAAGTTTCATGGTTCGTTTGCAGATCCCTCGTTTGTCTTTGTTGGCATGTTTCTAGAGCGGCTTCATAGAGACTTATTTTTGATGCAGAGCACAGGTTTGTTAGACTGAGCGCATGAGGTACTTTTTTGGTGGCAAGCTGCATGTCGAAACATGTTTATTTAAGCTGTAAATAATTTGGGTTAAGGCTGGGTGATTACTAGGAGGATGATAGATTCTGTGCAGAGGGAGATGATTTTCTGCAATAATTCAGCGGAGTTTTGCATAATTAGGCACATGGAGCCTGGGCTGAAGATAGGGGTGACATGCTATATTTAGCTTTCAAGCTAATGAATTAGATGAGTTGTATTGATCTGTGGAAGCTTCATTACAAATGCTGCTGGATTGTGTGTGTGTGTGTGTGTGTGTGTGTGTGTGTGTGTGTGTAATTATTCTAGTAGAATACACCCATGAAAGCAGCCTCTCCTCCAGAGCTGGAGAAGAGCCCTCTAGCCCCGGGGTGCGTTCAAAGCTTCCCGTTGTTCTGTCATTTAGCCATTTTGTAACCGGTTGTTGTGCAAATGGATTTTATGACCCTGGCCCTTTCTGTTCATCCATCCCTGCTCTCCTCCACTTATAGCCGATCATTACATGGTCTTCTTTACTGCTTCGCTCTTGGGTGGCAAGCTAAGTGCCTTTTTGTGTTGTTGTTTTTTTATCACTAATTTCCATCCCTGGGAAAAGCGAATAACTTGAATAGGGCTCGGGCTGGCAATGTAAGGGCACAGTGGCTTGATTTATAATCCAGGGTCAGGAAGATAGAGATGAATGGATGTGTTGCTTGTGGGAGAGCTGCGAGTCGGGCCAGACAGGCATGTGTGGGGGCTGTAACGGAGGTTGTCAGGATGGTCCCACGGAAGAAAAGTTGCACACTCGTGGATTCATACAAAGATATAATGATCCGTGCACACACACATTGATGTCCCCTTGAGGTTGCTGAAGGCTAATCTGCTGACTCCAAGATGTAAGATATAGATCATCTTGCCTTTGGCTCGTCACTGGTGCATGTTCAACAACTGGTCCTCACGATTAGTTATATGAAGCTTGCGGCTGGAAGCTCTATTATAGCATGCGTGTGTGCGTTTGTGTTTTCACATGTGCAGAACTGACTGCAAGCTTGGCTAAAAGCAAGAAAATGTGCTACACAGCCTGTTTATACGCTCATGGATATAGATGATCTACATTTGCCTCTCAAACAATGTCCTCTATGTGTCTCTGGGCGTGCGTGTCTCTTCTGATTTGTGTGCATTTGTGTGTGTGTGTGTCATGTTAAAGAGAATAGCTCTAGACTGATTGGATTTCTCCCTGCTAATGCTCGGTAGGGGCTTTGGAAGCTCTGGTTTCAGCCGCTGGTAATCCAGGCAGTCATCTGTGGCTGTCCCTCTCTCTGTATCGCCTCCCCTCATCCAGACACCGTGGATTACACATTTATTATGATAGATTTATTAGGATTTATAAGTGCTGCGGAAGAGACACCCCCGCCACCGCCTTTCCATAAAAGTTCAGATTTCGGCTAGAGGGGAAGAAGTGAGGTAGGCAGGTTGGAAGGGCGTGATGTATTTTTTGTGTAAAGAAAATGGATGAGGTTGCAGGGGAGAAAAATTAAGACATGAGTTGTTAAATTGCATGTGCACACATCTGTGACCAGGCATTCGTTTGAGAGGTCAGATTCCACGTCTAGCCATGAACAATTCCACAGTCGTAAATCGGCCGGGCTGTAACCCTTTCACCCGGGCTGCATGAGGAGAGGGAGGAGGGGGGATGTCCAAGCTTTGAACTGACCCCTGGCTGTAAATGGATGTTTTTCCCCCTTTTATTAGATCAACCACTTTCTGGGTGTATGTGTGAGAAAAGAGGGAAAGAGAGAGTCAGAGTGAGAGGTGTTTATGTCTCGAGACAAAATACTTGGCAGGCTTAGGTGACTGAAAGTGAATTAGTGCATGAGAGAGTGTGCGTGTGGGCACGTCTGTCAGCCCACATGTGTGTGAGTTTCCATATCTTTAGCAAATCTTATAGACGTACATGTGGAAATGTGTTTGGGGAGATGGAAGCAGACTTTATGGGCGGGGGAGACGGATCTTGTACGCAGGAGCCATTTTCCTCGACACCCTGAAAAATGGCTCCCTACTCAGCTATTTTTTTTTCCTTCGGCGGCAGCAAAATTGAGGGACTCCAATCTGGCAACCAGGCTCCAATCTGGCAACCACATGTGCTCTGCGGCCCCTGTCACTTTTAATGTCAAACTGCTATCGACCGCATATTCGCTCAACTGCTCAAGTCGACCACAGCTGCTCCACAACTAAAACATTCTTGCAAAGACAAACTCTCTCACTTTACTGTCGTTTATCAAATCAGAGACGAAACTGTAGAAACATCTGCATGCAAAGACAAAACCTGAACAATCGTCCTGGGAATGTGAACATAAACCCACGACTGCATCTTGACATCGTAAGGCATAGTCATGTATGCATAGGTGGTATGATTGAGTCATCTGCTGTGAGTGTGAGATAATAGGACAAGCTGTAAGTGTTTCCATGTGAATTTATATCTTTCTGTTTGTCTGAGAGGGTCCTTTGTGTTCCCTAAGTGTGTGTGTGTGTGTGTGTGTGTGTGTGTGTGTGTGTGTGTGTGTGTGTGTGTGTGTGTGTGTGCGCGTGAGTCTGAATGCTTTTGCAGCACGCAATTCTGAAATGAGATTTGATTATTCATTGCATCAAACGCTTATTATTCCAGCTGCATTTGTAGCCCACGCGTTTAGGAGGCAGTGAGAAATTACAGATCTACCCCCCAAATATTTTAAATTCGTCTGCATCGGTGCCAGCTTGTCTAGCATTGTCTGCCCAAGCTGCAGCCTCAGGTTAAACTTTTCTCTATTCATGGTGTCAGGCTTGGTCTTGCATCCGCTCTTGACATGCACGGCTTGACAATATTTTACATATGTCAGTGCATCAGTTTGTTTTTAAGCATTCCTCACACTAATCCATCTTTAAAAAGTCATAAAATGTAGCCTTGATGGATCAGCTGTTCCGTGTCTGGACTCTATTCAACCTTGCTTTCTCACGTATTGAACCTCAGAAGGGACCACTCAGAAAATCACTCATCTTTATCCTCACATTAGTCGGGGGAAAAATAAAAACTCAACAAGAGGAGGAGAACAAGATTAAATTGCCATATCTGTCATCTTTGGAGGAAAGATGGATGTGTGGATTACCTTGAGGGAACGAAGGCCTGTGACCTCTCAGGGGTTCTCTTTCTGAGCCAGAACGTCCTCGGTCGGCCCCAGGAGGGCCTTCAAATTGGCTCTTGCTGCCGGGGAAGATTGATCGGAGGGATACAAATGGCCGCCATCTAATTGTTTAACGGAGACGCAACACATTAGGCCAACAGGATTACACAACTCTGGGTTAATCTATTTACCAAGAGATGTCTGCAATCCCATCCCTCTCCATCTCCATCTCATTCCCCCCCCCCCATCCCACCCCGCACTGCAGCTTCCTCACCCCACTGAAACTCAATCCACGGCTGGTGCTTGAATAGCAGACCCGTTTGAACTCAATCCCCGACTAAAAGCAGGGTTTTGTGTTAGCGTTTGCTTAAAGACTGAGCTCCCTGGAGCCCCTGGTCAAAGTGATGAGAATGTGTATAATGTCATAGATAATCCAATCATAATCGGTGGACCGCGAACCCCTCATTAATCATCCAACTGTAATTTTTTAAAAGGCAGATGGTCTGGAACGAGTAAGGTTACAGTATCACTGAGGGTCAGAGGTCAAAGATTCTTTCCTTGTAAGAACAGAGGACTCAATGAGACGCTACCTGAGCATCAGTGGAAAGGGTTTTTCATGTGTGGTGCTTTGTTCTGGCTCTGTGGAGAATAGATCAGTGAGCTTGTTGTGGATACTTGAGGTGTATTTTGAAGCTACAACAGGAACAGATTTTAAACCTTGAGATGTTTATGATTGTGTCCTTTCTGCACCTCAGTTGTGTTTTATCCTGTGTAACCTTCTGTTCGTCAGTTCATAACTTCATCTGTCCACCCGTAGTTCTTGACCTCCTCCTCATTCTATCTGTACATGAGTGATTCTCTGTCTACAACACTATCTTTCTACGCCGATGAGCTTCTCTTTGTAGCGTCAAGAGCGCGTATGACCCAATTTTAGCGTTGTCACACTCCCTGAAGATAGAGGTTTGATTTGTGCAGCGGTTCCATATTGGAGGGAAGGGACGAGTGTAAGCCGTAATCTGTGCTTTAACCTTCACATGTAAAAGGCGTCTTAACGCAGATAGCACAGCTTCTTGAAATATGGCCTCATTATCAGCCGCAGCAGAAAAAGGGCTGGAGATAAGATCGCTTGCTGGAGCTTTAATGAAAACCAATTGATTTTGCTCTCTTGAAGACTGACAAAAAGGAAAGAAAAAACGAGGCTCTGAGCTCGATTGGAGCTTTTTGAGGCGGACTTTGAAGCAGCAAAGGGTTTCCCAGGGTGACCTGAGAATCTGCAGGAAAATGAAGTTACACATTATTTTGCCAGCTTGTAGTAGAAGTGTCTGAGCCTGTAGCGGAGAGTGAGTGGAAATGTGATCATTTTTATCGATGGCAACCTTCAGAAACCTTTGAAAATAGACTCTTGCCGTACATTGTAGCTCAGGCGGTTCTGCTTTGTGGCCATACTTCTCTGTAACGCCTCTGATTTTGTATGGAAGCCAAGTTCAAAGACAAATGGAAGCGATTGGCTTGTGACTTGGCTTCGTGTTTGACTTTCACAGCAGGACCAAAGAGTGGGAGATTTAGCAGAGCAGCACAAATGGACTAAGTGTCTCCAAGGCTGAACACAACACTGGAGACGTGGAGACAGCAGAGCGCTAAATTTGTTTTTTTCTTCTGTCTTTCTTTGATCATCCCTTCTAGCTCCGTCGCCAGTGACTTCCATCCAAGGGAAGGACATAACAAGACACACCATCTCTATAGCCTGGCAGCCACCGGATAGAGCCAACGGGGTCATCCTGGAGTATGAGGTCAAGTACTACGAGAAGGTGAGGGATCTCATGGGAGATGTAGTTTCTGCTGATGAAAACCTCAAATATAAGGTTGTCAAAACTGTGGATACTTTGATACTTCCACACCACGTGTTGTAAAACGATACAGTCTCCTCTTTTTGATGATTGATCGTTTTGCAAAGTACCGAAGCTTTAAAACGATTCAGATGTTTGGTCATCTGTTTAACCAAAAGCTGCTGCAAGCAAAAGAAACAGAGCGCTGTGTAAACGGTGCTACGTGTAATTCAGACGGTGTGCAGGAGTTGGTCTGCGACGTTTGGCATTAAAAGCAAGAAATGACTCAATATTGGGCGCCTAAGACTTCTATATTTGTTGCTTTGGTATCCAATCAGATTTTGATATCCTTTGATTTTTGCGAGCATCATATGGAAGTTTAAAAATCTGTTCCAACTCTGAAATAGAAAAGGCTTTAATAGAATGTAAGAAACATCATCTGATTGTTTTCTTTTCGTCTGCCATCCTCAGGACCAAAATGAAAGAAGCTACAGAATCATAAAAACCTTGTCGAGGAACACCGACATCAAGGGTCTCACCCCGCTCACGTCCTACGTCTTCCATGTGCGAGCTCGCACGGCTGCAGGTTATGGGGAATTCAGCGGCCCGTTCGAGTTCATGACCAACTCTGGTGAGTTCAGCCGCTCGTCTCGATGGTGTCAGCGCACTGCAGAGACAATCAGTGCCAGCTCTGTCACACCCACTCCTGCTAAACCCTGCAATGATAGCATCTTTTTACGAGTTTCTCTCTTCCATCGTAGAGTCATAAATCAAAAGAGGTGTCGTCTATAAAAGATAAACGATATTTTGCCCCAGCACCTGACTGGCAACCTGAGTAGCTTTCATTATTCAAGTTACAATGAGTCTCGATGGATGTGCCAGATTTCCCAGAGGGTTAAACCTATATGGATCTTTTTTCCATGTTATGGGGCGCCGGTAGCCTAGTGGTTAGTGCGTGCACTCCATGAACAGAGGCTGGAGACCACCAAGCGGGCTGCCTGGATTCGAATCCGACCTGTGGCTCCTTTCTCGCATGCATGTGCTTCCACTCTCTCCTGATTTCTGACTCTATCCACTTTCCTGTCTCTAAAATTAATGCATAAAGAGCCCAAAGATAAACCTGTAAAAACAAAGAATCATTTTATATCTGGTTTAGTTTCTGACGGATATTGGTTTCTCTCCATGACTCACTTTACATTTGATCATTTTAAAGCCACAAAAAAGATTTGAAGGTGTTCCTGCCAGACTCTAAAAAAAAAGAGTCTCGTCAGGAAGGAATCACAAAACTAAACCTAAAATCCTCAAACAAGCCGATGCAAAATGTCTGGAACAGTGTCTGACAGCGTACTGTAAAGTCCAGATGTCCCTTTTGTAATGCAGATAAAGACAGCAGCGCATAATAATGACTCGGTCAGGCACACATCCTAATGGGCCCCATTGTCTCTCAATGGTAGGCCTATAGGAAGAGAGGCGAGGGGAGGAAGTGGGAGGAGCTGTCAATGACTTTGACCAACACTAAATGAATACTGGCTCTTTCATGTGTGGCTACTCAAATAGAGCCAAATCATATTGACTTTGCTCTTCGTCTCTGTCCAACCTTCCATCCCCCTCTTTTTCTCTCTTTCCCTGGCTTCCCCCGTGGTCCTTCCCTTTTCCCTCAGTCCCAGCTCCCATTATAGGTGATGGGGCCAACTCCACGGTTTTACTGGTGTCCGTGGTGGGCAGCGTGGTCCTCCTCATCATCCTCATCAGCGCTTTCGTCATCAGCAGGAGGTGAGCTTCATCCCTTCAGTCCCTTCTGCTTTGTGTCTCTCCCTCTTTCCTCACAGATGAGGGATGTGTTGCTTAGCGCCAGGATAAGTAGCTGTCACAAAAAGGACAACAACACACACACACACACACACACTGGTTCAGACAGCCAGTGCAGCTCGCTCACGTCAGATGAGTGATGACTCGCCACACCGGAGACGTGATTGACAGTTCTGACAGCTGAAGAGATGCAATCAGTGACCCTGCGCTCCTTGTCCTCCGCATCCCTCCATACCTCTCCCTCCTTTCGCTCAGCTAGTGGCCGTAATCCTGCTGCTAGTTATTTTCTACAGCTGACCACCGTGAAGAGAATGAGAGGAGAGGAGGGGAAAAAAGAGAAAAGAGGGAGCTGGAGATGAAGGTGGACAATGAGATAAGCAGGCATTGAAGAGTAGGAGACAGAATACAGAGAGGAGAGGGAGTGAGACACAGAGGCATCAGGTGGATTTGCAGTGACCCAATCTCAGGGTGTTAACCAGGGAGCAGGACAAAGCACCGTCACACAGATGGGATTACATGCAGATGGGGCTGCCTCACCTCAGGGTGTTAACCACACTCCCCCATGTGTGTGTATGTGTGTGCATATGTCCTTTTGTATAAAAAGGAATTGTTTCTATGCATGGGGGGGAGGGGAATGTTAATGGCCTGTGGGTTGATTGCTGTATGTGTGTGTGTATTACCTTTTACGGCGGTTGTTGATGTCGTCATGTGTGAGTGTGCCTCTTTAAATGGAAACCAACGCATTGTTTGCATGTGTGTATTGGTGTTTAGACTGATGAGGAGTTAGGGGGGCTGTTTGCTGTGTGTGTGTGTGTGTGTGTGTGTGTGTGTGTGTGTGTGTGTGTGTCCTCTCTTTTCCATGTGATTGCGTCTCTCCCCGGCTAAGCAGGTGGTTGTCTCTGCCTTTTTTATATGCATGTGGCGGCCACTGTCATTGTGCCTCCGCGGCCATCCTGTGATTGTGGGGAGGGACTGTAATCACGTAGCCGTTTACAATCATTACACAAGCATAGAGGAGGACAATGCCTCGCACATCTGGTCATTTCCGCTACTGACCCCGCACATCAATATAAGCACAGGTGTCAGGCTGCCTGAGGGATTCAGACGGATTTAAGGGAATCTTTCCTCTGATTGATTTGCTGCTATATGCTCGGCGCTCTTCACAAACCTCCATACCTCCAAACACTCCTTAGTAATAATAACACAAAGTAAGCACCGCAGGTCACACCTACACGTTCACACTCAGATGGTAGAGGCTGCTGTGTAGAGTGCTCATATGCTTCCGGGAAAGCAGCGGAAGCAACTTGGGGTCTTGCCCAAGAACACATCAGACATGTTGCTGCTGGAGCTGGGGATCGAACCCTCAATCTTCCGATTGAGACACTCTACCAACTGAGCCACAGCCGACCCATGAATCAGAAATTCTTTATTGACCCCATCGATTAAAATTGTATCATGTCATTGTTGCTCTTTTTATAGACGAATAAATAATAATAAATAATAAACGTAGAAAAATCATTGGAGAGTAGAAACTTAAACATGTGCAATACTTCACATGAAAAACACAAGAATATGGATGTGTCATCTCAGTCATCAGTGATTGTGTCACCCCGTCATTAAGGTTTTCTGACCTGGTTCAAGGACTTACTGACACTTCTGTTGCTTTCTGGTTCTGATGTCGGTGTTTCCATGAGAAGGGGAATATTTTCTTGTTATTCTGACACATTCTCCCCGACATTTGAATCATGACATGTTCCATGTTCTGTTGGCTCTGTGACTGACCGCCCTGCTGTTTTTGCCCCCAGAAGGAGTAAGTACAGCAAGGCCAAGCAGGACTCTGACGAGGAGAAGCACTTACATCAAGGTAACTCATAGTTAACACTCCACCCACACACTCAGTAATTGAAAAACATTAGCGCTGTCAGGTGTGCTCATGTGCATGCACCCTACACGGCAAATGAAGCCCATAAAATGGAGGGAGGGGGGAGGGGGGGAGGGGGGGTGAACACAAACTGTTTTGAAGTTAATGTACTTGCACACTTGCATGCTCCACACACCTCATTATCAAGTCATCAGCATTGTTATTTGTGTTCCACAAAAATTTCAAGTTAATGAGCTCCGTCTTCTTTGGAGTCAGCCATAGTGACAGGAACAGCAATGGAGTTAGAGTGTGAAGTGAGGTATGGAGAGGAGGAGGAGGAGGAGGAGGAGGAGGAGGAGGAGGAGGAGGAGGGTGGCGGTGTAGCCTGCAGCATGATGGAAATAAAGAACAGATGGAGTGTACTTCCCAGAATGAATTAACCTTCACTTTTCACTCCCTTCTCTCTTTTTTTACTTCCTTCCTTCCTTGTTTCCTTCCTTCCTTCCTTTCTTTCTTTCTATCTATCTTTCCTCAGGAGTGAGAATATACGTTGACCCTTTTACCTACGAGGACCCAAACCAAGCCGTCCGCGAGTTTGCCAAAGAGATCGACGCTTCCTGTATCAAGATTGAGAAAGTTATTGGCATCGGTGAGGAGCTGCTTTCTGTTTGTAATTCAGCTGCTTCACTTCTTCCAGCCATTTAAAAAAAATGAATTATAATAAGTGAACTTTTATTGCAGAAGGGGATAATGCAACGTACTTTGGATAAAAGCATCCACCTAATAGGATAATAGTATATTTGGTATTCGTTTCATGCAAATGATCTGCTGCTGGTGAGTCATGTTGGGCTGTGCATGTTCTCATGTGGACTCAGAACCTAAAGACAATAACATTTGGTCTCCTTTAAGAGAGGTCAAGCAGCAAAGAAAGGAAATCAGAGGAGGCTAAATATGTTGTTGTGCTACTCCTGTGGCCAGAGAAAAGTCATCCAATGACAAAATAATAAAGAGAAAGAATCAATATCCATTTCCCCTCTCTCTGCTCCAGTGGCCGAGAGGAGGAGGGGAGCGAGGGATTAGAGACCCTGATCAATGCTTAAAGTGGACCCCTTCTAACCTACACACAGATAGGCTCACAGCCTCGCCAACTCTGGTCATGATATGATTTATTACCCGAGCACTTTGGTATCAGAGTGCTCGTGTTTCATCAGTCAATGTTTTAAACCGGACCGTGTGTTTTTTTCGCAGGGGAGTTCGGCGAGGTCTGCAGTGGCCGCCTGAAGATGCCGGGCAAGAGAGAGATCTGCGTGGCCATCAAGACTCTGAAGGCTGGCTACACGGACAAGCAGAGGAGGGACTTCCTGTCTGAGGCCAGCATCATGGGCCAGTTTGACCACCCAAACATCATTCACCTGGAGGGCGTGGTCACCAAATGTACGTCAAGCTTGTGATTTTGTTTACACTCTATTCACAGAGAGGTGGAGGGTGATGATTTCCAAATGATGGTGCCAAGGATATTGCAATAATATTCTGTCATACTCACTCACACACACACACACACACACACACACACACACACACACACACACACACACACACACACACTGAACACAATGACTCTAATACCATAATAGAGAAAGGACATTCATTTCCGCTGCCCTCTTTCTCCTTTTAAAAAATGTAACAATTAATCATTACGAACCACGTCTGCGGTTTTGGGTGACTTTGGAGAAAGGTGAAAGCAGGGACAAACCAATCTTAACTTAACAAAGGTGTGTGTCTGTGTAGCAGTGTGTGTTTAAAAGCTTACCTACAATACTCCCATCAGTCTCGAGTAGAATCTGAATGCATTGCTGCAGTTCGCTAAGAATTCGGAGCTAAAGAAATAAAAGAAAAAGTCTCAAACTGACATAGGTTGCATACATGCAAGGGTACCTGTGTTCATGCTTTTACTTTTAAGCGCACTTGCGTGTTGTGCAGACGTCCCATCCATGGTATCCCCAGGTGGTCTGTGTCCAGATGGAAGGGGTCTAACATCAGTTGGGAGGTGGGGGGTGGCGGTAGCAGGGAGGGTCTAATGGGTCCAGAAACAGGCCCTGTAGCGTGGCACCAGGCTCATTAATCATGGTGTCAGCTGTAAATGTGTTTGGGGTTAGGGAGTGATACCCTATCCCTCCTCTATCTGCTGCAGCTCGGCCACAAAGCACCGACCAAATCTCCCCCGCTCTGCCCTTGGCACTCTCTCTCCTCTCCGTCTCTGCGCTTCTCTCTACCGTTTACACCATGTTGTGTGTACGTCTAGTCGGCACATGTCGCGTCTGTGCACTTTGACGGCATGCATGTGTGCGTGAGTGTTACCATAACTGATCGGGCTCGGGTTAGATGGATGAAGTGCCTTAATGTGTCGTGACACCACAGCCAGGGCCTATCTAGCTAGATAACACTGTCTCACTCTTAGACACACTGTACACACACACACACACACATTAAGCCCCAGCTGAAGCTGAAAGTGAACAACAGCACAGGCTGAATTGCTTATCACCTATCACACCTCTCAGCGCAGGGAATGACCTCTTGGACCTCGAGCAGGAAAGAGAGAGAAAAGGCGGACAGATGGACAGGAGGAAGGGAGAGAAATCAGAGACAAGCAGCGGGCAGAAAAGGTGCAAATAGAGATGTGGAGAGAAAAAGACAGGAAGGCTGTTAGGAGCTGATGGATCCGAGGAAAGATCGAGGAAAAACAGTGGGGATGACAGAGAGTGAAAGCAGAGGGAGGTGAAAGTGCTGAACCAGTGGCTTTAAAAGAAAGACAGAGCCAGGAAAGAGGGAGAGAGATGAAGAAGAGGCAGATGAGATACGCAGCAGCAGGGAGAGGAGCCAAAGCAACAAGATCATCCGATAACTCCCACTCCTCCTCCTTCCACACTTGCTTTTCAGAGCTTGACACAAGGTTTGGCTAAATTAGTCCTTTACACTTGAGAGTGTCAGTAGAATCTATTAAAAATCCATTATTTGAATTGCACCCCTCTCTCCATTACAATCAAGTTAAAAGGAATTCTCAATCTGGCCTCAGTTTGCTGGCATGTCCAACAGAGCCAATTAAGCCTTATTAATTATGGAGGGACTCCAAATAGGCACTGAAATACATAAATGTGCAAAAATGTCTCAGCGAGGACTGCTGGTTGGAGTCCACCATCTTGAATCCTGAATATACTTAATGTTTCAATCATGCTAGCATGTAATTAAAGCCAAGCCTCCATTAGAGCTCAGACGAGATATGTTTAACAGCTGATTTACATAAAGCAGGAGCGTGCTAATTTGTAAAAGATCTGCGATTAAAAGCCAGTTCCATGTCTGCTGCAAACGCCGGGGCCTCTGGAGAACGTTTGCCCAACGCTCCCCCAATATTGTGCCCCTGTTGCATTTTTCCCCCTGCCCCTGTTTTGTTGGCAGGTGATAATCGGCCTATCGGCGGGGCCCTTGCCCAGAGTTCATTGCCAAAGGCGGCAGGGCGTATTCAGTAAACAAGGAATTAGCATGCAAATGGTGAGGGAGGAAGAGGGTGGGGCTGCGGAGGCGAGAGTTTAAGGTCGCAGGTCAGACGCTCCTCAGACTTGATTGGGGAGCTGTCAATCAACAGCCGCCCCAGGGCAGAGGCGAGCAACAAAGGGAACAAAGATGGCTGACAAAGAGGGCCCCAGCTCTCCCCCAACTTTAACTCCACTTCCTCTTTTTGGTGCATCGCCGGAGCGCCCCGTAATTAATGGAGTGCCAATCACGCGGCGGGTAAGGCGGTGACTGACGGCCTCTTGGCACAGCGTAAGGTCTGCTGTGGAGTGGAGGACTTCACCTTCCAGACCTCAGCTGCCAACGGCTCGGGCAGCTCTTTGCTGCTGGAGCGCATGAGAGGTTTCACGCAGTCTCCCCTCAAGGCGTTAGCTTTAAGTCAGCACTTCTCTTAAACACAATAAGCTTTTAAGTCCATCTTAACTGTGCTACTTGAAATGGAACGTAGAGAGCAGCGCTGCTTCGGTAGGAAGTTACAGCAGCACTTTTTTAGCATGTGTTGCTGCCACTGCTGGTAACGCATTAGCTTGCTGCCATTTTGAGACAAAAACAAGCCACCCTCCCTTCTTGTTTTCCTTCTTCCTTCTCTCTTCATGCCCGCTATTCCCCCTTATCCTAAGAGACAAAGACAGACAGACACCCACCAGGGAATGTCCACCCTCCCCGTCGCCTGCCCCTACTCGGATAAAGACACAGACGGTCCCCCATGAGAGACAGAGAGGGGAAGACAGAGGGATGGGGTGAAAAAGGCCAGAGAGGAGTGGCAGGGATCGGAGGGTAAAAGAGAGTGAGGGAGAGTATTTAGAGAGGGAGGGAAAAAAGGAAGCAATAGAGAGAAAGCTAGCAGGAGAGTGACAGATGCGTCCAAAGTTGGCAGAGGAGAAAGAGGGCAAAAGGACAGTGAGTGACACAAATAGAGTCAGAGGGATTCTGGGAGGGTGACTGTGATGAGACTTTGGATAATGGGTCCAACGTTAGTACATATTTGCATAAACACAAGCTGGTGTGTGTGTGTGTGTGTGTGTGTGTGTGTGTGTGTGTGTGTGTGTGTGTGTGTGTGTTTGTGCATCGTGGTGTTTTGTTTCAGTGGAGATGCCTTTGCATGTGCAGAGAAAGAAGGGAGACGGCAGGGCAACTGTAGCACTGAGCTAATTAAATCACTACGGGACAGAGATGGATGGTCTAACACACACATACGCACACACATTCCCTTGAGACGCCCCCCCCCCCCCGCTGTGTCGGGCTGTGATGTGCATCGTTTACCTCCATAATCATCTGCCTTTCATTCTCTCACTCTTTTCCTCTCTCTCTCTCTTTCTAGGTAAGCCAGTGATGATTATCACGGAGTACATGGAAAATGGATCGCTGGATGCATTCCTGAGGGTCAGTCATGCGTTTCTGTCTGCACATGTGTGTGTGTGTGTGGTGTGTGTGCGTGCCATACAACCCAAGCATGCTGATCCCATCTTATCGCTGTAATGTCACCCCCCCAAAAAAAAAATTACAAGTGTTCGTTCATCAGCGTTCGCCCTAATCTTTATCCTCCCCTTGATCGACTTACTGTTTTTCTGACAAGCTGATTGGCTGGTTCAGGTTTTATCTTCAGGGTTCACTAAACTTCTGGTCTGAGACGATGCTTCACTACGTTTTTACAGAGAATAATCATGAAGTGTTAAAGAGCGAGGAGACGAAAATGATTAACAACACGCTGTACCTGAAAGGTTGTTGTGTCGTCTGGGAGAATACTTTGCTCAGATTACAGGTT
The DNA here is from genome assembly GCA_020745685.1 of Tautogolabrus adspersus. NCBI lineage: Eukaryota > Metazoa > Chordata > Actinopteri > Labriformes > Labridae > Tautogolabrus > Tautogolabrus adspersus. The sequence continues at coordinate 1,532,271 of CM036545.1, forward strand.
GTTGCAGAGAACTTTTATGTAAACGACTAATACAGGCCAACACGAAAACATACAGACATTTAATGAATGTCCAACAAAAATCTCAAAAGTTCAGCAGCCAGTAAACGTACTTTGTCAGCTTTACCTGATGTGAAATCTCAAATAATCTCAGAGAAAATAATGTGATATATTCAGTTGTTGCTCTTACTTACAGATAGTCAATTTATATCACTATAGTCTGCTAAAAATGCTGCATACCGTAAAACTTCTATCTCAGGCTTTTTTTAGGGCAGTCTATGAAATGACCGTGCGTAAGTTTGGGACAGGCGTGAAGGCGAGACGGGACTTTAAATGTATTCAAACAAAAGTCGTGCTCAGCAAAGATGGTAAAGACAAGACTTGTCTACTAAGTTGTCTATTAACAAATTAAATAAATCACTAATTTGATGTTGCTTTGTGAAACAGCATGCAGACCTGCGTCACTTCCTGCACAAATACGAGCATCATTCTGTCGATGTTGAAGTTCATCTTTATGTTTTCTGGGTCGTGCAGCTCTTATTTTTAATCCATAAAAGTGAACATTAAATGCACAGAGGCGTCTAATGAAGAGCTGCCTTCATTTGTCTAAACGTGCAGGAACAACAGGCGAGTAAAAGGGAGTGGGCTTTAAATTGGGATGAGCTTCTATTTGAAGTTGTACGGTGGTTAATCATTTTTTTAATCTATAACTGAGTTGTAATGGACTGAATAATAACGGTGAAGACGGGATGAAACACATCCCATAATATGATAAATATTTTTTTTTTAATTAACATTGTCTATTTTTTCTGCAGAAAAATGATGGTCGCTTCACGGTGATCCAGCTGGTGGGCATCCTGCGCGGCATAGCATCCGGTATGAAGTACCTGTCAGACATGAGCTACGTTCACCGCGACCTGGCGGCTCGCAACATCCTGGTCAACAGCAACCTGGTGTGCAAGGTGTCCGACTTTGGCATGTCCCGGGTGCTGGAGGACGACCCTGAGGCTGCCTACACCACCAGGGTGAGTGTGTGTGTGTGTGTGTGTGTGTGTGTGTGTGTGTGTGTGCGTGTGCGTGCGCGTGCGTGTGTGTGTGAGTGAGCCGGTGGTCTGTTCGTGTGTCACCTTACTTGTCAGCTTTCATTAATCAGCTCCTTTTTCCTTTTCAGGGAGGGAAGATCCCCATCCGCTGGACGGCCCCAGAGGCCATCGCGTACAGGAAGTTCACCTCAGCCAGTGATGTGTGGAGCTACGGGATCGTCATGTGGGAGGTGATGTCATACGGCGAGAGACCATATTGGGACATGAGTAATCAAGATGTAAGTTTGGAGGAATGAGATTATATGCAAACAATCAAGGTGATAATAAACAGCTGTCACTGTTGCTGTCCCTATTTGCGAACGAGCGACATGACTAACAGCGAGATTGATGTTCTGTCCAGGTGATCAAGGCTATCGATGAGGGCTATCGGCTGCCCCCGCCCATGGACTGCCCCGTCGCGCTCCACCAGCTCATGCTGGACTGCTGGCAGAGAGAAAGAGCCGACCGGCCGAAGTTTGGACAGATTGTCAACATGCTGGACAAGCTGATCCGCAACCCCAACACCCTGAAGAGGACCGGGGGAGAGACGGCTGTCAGGTGAGAAGGAAGGAGACAGAAGTGTGAAATAAATACGCGTTTAATCGTCAAAGAAAATCCCTTAAGAGTCACTTAATTATGACTACAATTCAAGCTGGCTGCATGGTTAACCTCACGCTCCAGCTGTCTTAAAGAAGTGAAGGAAAGGTTTTAGAATCTTAAGGGTACAAAGGTAACTTTCAGGTATGTTATGTTTCAAACTTGAATGTGCAGTCGCGCACATGTGCAACTTATTTTCTGCACGATGCATTTTTATAACCTCGTTATCAACGTCTCACACCAAAACAAACACACACATCCTCTCTGGCCGCTCTTTACATTCACCATTAAACATTATCTAGCAGCAACGAGCGGCTCTTTCAGCACAAACGCCCTCTGTAATGGATTTCTCTGCACACACGCCTTAATGGTGCTGTATAATCAGGAATGTAGGCGCTCTAACAGGGCCGAGAGTTACGATGCAACGCAGAGTTAAAAACAAACATGACCCTGCGGCTCCGACACCATTACTCTGAGCGGCTAAACGTGTTGAGAATGACCTACGTGTGTTTACAGACTCGACGCAGACCAGTGGGAGTCTGTTTGACTTTAATGAGTGTGTAAGCGCATGCGAGCAGGATGCACACACACACACACACACGCACACTCACCTAGTGGGACACAGTGAGAGCGAGAGAGGGGCGTCCTTGTGGAGTAATTAGCAGAGCTGAATCCTATAAATGCAGTTTTTATAGTTACAAGAGGGACGAGGAATGTGTGTGTGACTGTGTGAGGTGTGTGTCTCCATGCATAATCTCCTCCACCTAGTGCGTAGAGATAACTTATTGAAGAGTCTGACATCCCGTTCTCACAGTTTAACTCAACATCCTTTTTAAAGAAGACAGAACGATAAAGAGAGAGAGAGAGAGAGAGAGTCAGCAGAGCGAGGCGACTCAGACTCACCGGCCTCCTGTAAATGTTTCATGGCCGACGGCGCTGCTGAAACAGGAGAAAAGGGTGGGGGAAGAAGTAAAATAGAAAGATGTGAGTGATGATGACTTTCTGAATGTAAGGAGAAACTCCAGCGTGCGGTAAAATTCATGAATGTGTGTCAGGGTTGTGAGTTCGCTCTAAAACAACGATTAACTAACTGTATCCGTGACACTCAGGAGGAACCGTGTTTGCCTTGGCTGGATGTTTCTAGTAGAAGTCGTGAAAATGCGACACAAAACGAAGCAGAACCTGACGGAGCTGCTGACAGAGATAAATGTAGCGTGGTGCATTTTACAGCTCGTGGAAAGCGCTCTGTCATCACACGAGGTGTTAGTGTCACACGGTACACTTCTGATATCACAGCATCGTAGTCAGGAATCAGGGGAGCTCTGATTCAGGTTCCAGACTGTTAAAAAAGTTGATCGTTACTTTTCAGATCCAAAACACTTAAATGGAAAATAACTTTTACTGTCTCGTTGCACGGACAGTTGCAGACAACGTGCATCAGAAACTGACTGGTAATCCATAGAAGCAACATTCAGTCATGATATTAAGTCGCCACTCTCTTTTCTCCTCCACCCTCCAGGCCTAACACCACCCTGCTGGAGCCAGGGAGCCCCGAGGCGTCCTCGGCCGTGGGCACAGTGGAGGACTGGCTGCAGGCCATCGGCATGGAGAGATACAACGACAACTTCACCGCCGCTGGATACACCACTCCAGAAGCTGTGGTCCATATGACGCAAGAGTGAGTCGGGAGGGGACGATTATTTATTATAAATCTGAATTTAGATTCTCTCTGCTAAATCTACACGTGTCCCTCAGCCTGGGCCAGTTCTCTGTGATATGAATGTATGTTTATTTCATCCATTAAGATCGCAGGATTATGATTGTTATGTTGGCACGTGTCATCCTTATTCAGCAGTTTAACCGTCGGGCCAGTTTCCCCTAGAAGGCTGTTAAATTCATCATGTGCGTCTGCTCTGCGTGCGTTTGTTTTAGTTGTCCCTGATCCTAAACCGTCTTCTTCCCCCCCCGTCCTTTTCAGGGACATGGCTCGCATAGGCATCACGTCTGCAGCACACCAGAACAAGGTCCTGACCAGCGTCCAAGGAATGCTGTCCCAAATGCAACAGATGCAAGGCCGAATGGTTCCCGTCTGAGAGATTTCCACAAAGAAAAGAGGAAAAGGAAGCAACGTGACTCCATTTCTTACGAAAAAACAAATAAATAACACAAAAAAAGATTAAATATAAAAAAAGAGACAAACAAACTATGAAGAAATAGTTTACCTCATCCATGCACTTTAAATTGGATCGAAAAGAAAAGAAGATGTTGACGTAGAAGAAAAAAAAGTGGTGAAAATGGCACTTTGCTTTTTTTAATCAGACCTTTACCTTGCCCTTTCTGTGTTGTTTTGGAGAATGGGACGCTTCTGTGTGCAGCATTTACGGAGAGATGGAGGGACGGATGGAAAAGTGCTTCCGAGAGGCCAATCTGGAGTGCCTTTAATGGTGTGGAAGGAAAAAGCGAAGGAGGGAGGCAATCATACCTTTCTCCCTTCTCCTGGGCAGAGTGTTGTTTCTGGAACTTTCTATCTGGAATAATGCGCCGAGCAGATTTTTTTTTTGATTTCCATGTGACTATGTTTATTGTACATGAGTTTTTACTGCAGGACTCGCAGCGCTGCAGCGGCCACCGTTGTTCCCTCTCAGCTGGATCTGTTTGATATCTCGCAGACAAAATGGAGGATCTTGATGTTCATTTATAAACACTGAATCTCGCAGAGGTTGAAGGTTGGATCCCAAGTGGAGATGGCGCTTCACATGGGGGGAGGGGGTTATTTTGAGGAGCTTTTTTTGTGTGTTTTTGGCTCGGTTCTGGACTTTTTCTTCTCCCAGAACACGGCCTTGTGTTGCCCTCAGGATGTTGCTGAGAGTCTTTGATCTTCCAGAGGATCCTTTCCACTCCCTAGTCTTCCCAAAATAAAAATAAAAAAGCCCTCCTACACCTCAGATAAACACATTTTGGATTTTCTTCCATTCAGCTGCACAGAGCCGCCCCCTCCCTACTGCAAGAAACCACAAACTCTTCCGCAACAATCACATCGGCTTCATAAACTGGACGCACGACAGATGGAGATAATCAGAAGGATTTCTATTTTTAGTTTTGGACAAAAGGATGCAACAACAGAATGGATGCAGACAGATCCAACAGCATCATCACCGTGAAGAAAATAGACAAGAGAATAAACAGAGGATTATTCGAAACTGTCATCAAGGTGAGGATCAAAAGTATTCTATCTCTAACTCAGCTCTTAAAGGTCACATATTCTCCTCCTCTTCAGTGTAAATAAGTCTCAGAGCTCCCTAAAACATGTGTGTGAAGTGTCTTGTTCTAAATCCACTCTGATCCTGTATTTGATCATGCCTATAAACCCCTCTATTTCAGCCCTGCTCAGAACAGGCTGTTTCTGTGTCTGTAGCTTTAAATGTAAATGAGCTGTGTCTGACCACGCCCCTCTCTGGAAGGGCTTGGGTGGCTCGGGCTTTCTCGCTCCATGTCCTATTGTTTACGGTGAGAAGGCAGACTCAGAGGGCAGAACAAACACCTAGCTGTGGGAGTGTCACCCACCTGGGGGAGGGGTTACTGCCCTTTGTGATGTCATGAAGGGAAAATCTCCAAACGGCCTGTTTGAGCACACATTTTCTGAAAAGTGGAGCAGGCAGAAGACGGAGAGGATGGACTTTTCTCATCATTGGGGGGTTTGTAGACAGACTAGAGACACATGTTAGAGTTAGAGAAACATGGTGAAATGGATTTTACAGAATATGTGACTTTTAAAACTCATGTGAAGTTGTCCATTAATGTGTTGATTTGGCGACCCCTGAGGACAAAACAGTACGTCTCATCTCTTTGCTGTTTTTTTCCTGCACACATGAAAGAAGTTTTGCATCTATCTATCTTACTACCTCCCCACCCCAGGCAGCAGATTCAGACATTTAAAATACCTGTATAGACGTCCGTGTTTATGTTATTTTACTTTCTAGCTATTAAGTGTCTAAAAGATTCATTCCCCCCCCAACCCTCTCCTCTTGTCGCTGGCCCCTCAGCTCCAGAATCCGTGTTAATTAACAAGCCGGTCGGTCGAACCTCCTCATGCAGCCACAACAGATCAATAGCTGCTGGTCTGTGATCAGTGTGTGAGGCCGCGTGCTGCTGGCATGTTAATGAGAAAAATAAATCAGACGCAGACGATCAGTCAGCGTAAACCGAGCCCACCACAGCTCAAAGAACCACATTCAAAGAAGAGGAGAAGGTGTGTTTGAGTGACACTTTGCCTTGAGTCAACACACCAATAAGTTAATAATGAGTTGCCATGCGGGTAGCAGAAAGAACTTCACTCCAGTGTTGAAAAATGAAGCCAATGCTTAAGTGTAAAATCCTGCAGTTCCTCGAGTGTCCACTAGAGGCTGGCTGCAGAAGCACAGGAAGTCACATACACACCCATTCTAAAAAGCCTGTTTTTACAGCAGACATTAACATGTTTACAGCCTGGTTCAAAAAACAAATAGGTCTGATTAGCTCATGTCTCGATCAGCACACACTGTACGGGGGGGTGAATGTTTTGATGACTCATCAGTTTTGATTTGATGAAGGATAAGAGTTATTCACAATAAGGCGTGTAGCTGACCTGATTGACAGGTGGGCGCGGTGTAACGGTTTGTCAGGAGTCTTAAAACCCGCCTCAGCTCCAGCTCTCAGCCTGTCGTTAGGTTGACTGAAAGTTAGGCTGAGACAGCATTTCCAGCATGGAGACCGCCATCGATGGGACTCCAGCGCCCCCTGCAGGAACTATATCCATACAAATCTTGAATGGCCGTACTCGGCACGTTGAAGACTGATCTCATCTCAATCCTCCAATACTTCACTTAATGTTTGTGACCTTATTGATGAACCTGGTTTACTTTTTGACTCATGAGTCTGTTAATCAGGTGCTGAAAGAGTTAAACAAATGAAGAGTAAATAACTACAGTTAAGCTATAAATGTGACCTCCATGACGGCTCACGTTACAGAGGTTTAAATTTAACGTAATCCTCTTGTGATCTTGTGATTTGTTGATTAGATGTGAAGCTAATTATCCTCATTAATCCGCCCGTTCATTCTCTTTCAAATTGTTTTGTTTATTAAACGTCTAAAACTGGTGAGAAACCCGTTTCACACAGCCATGAGGACGTTTTCATAACGCCCGTTTTTATCTGTAAAAGAGTCCCAAAGACGAGAATCGTCAACTTGATCTTATTAACGATTAAGAAAAGTAAAACGATGCTTAATCCAGTAAATACCCGAGAACGACAGTTTATTAGTGATTAAATGTTTCATATCTGTTTTTCTTTGAGTAATCCATTCATTAAAGGTTTACTTTGGGCCTTGAGACAGGACAGTAGAGTCAGAAACCAGGAGAGAGAGAGGAATGACATGCGGGAAAGAGCCACAGGTCAAAGTCGAACCTGGACTTCCTGCTTGGAGGACCACAGTCTCCGCACATGGGGCGCACTCACAAACACCAGGCCATCAGCACCGCCTGAATGATCAAATTATTATTTGTATTTTCTTATGATTGGAAGCACTCTTAAATATTCTCGATCCCGTCTTATATCAATGCTAGTTGACTCTGTTTTAAAAGAACAGCACAAGGGGCGCTGGTAGTGTGCACGCCCCACGAATGGAGGCTGTAGTCCTCCAAGTGGGCGACCCGGGTTCAAATCCTTCCCCGCATTCCTCACTCTCTGCTGGTTTCTGACGGTATCCACCGTCCTGTCTCTACAATAAAGGCCCAAATATAAACCTTAAAATAAAAAAAGAACAGCATGAAGCCATAAATCCTTTCGTATTAAATCATTAACTTCTCTTACAAGCTTTACAAAGCTTTTCTCTGAACATGAAACAAAAGCTGGAATAAATATTTAAAGTTCTTGTCCTGTACTTCATCATCTGGAGGAATGTTGAAGACCGTACACAGGATTCAGAAACACGCCGAGCGGCTCGACCCTGCTGTTGAGAAACACACACAGAGTATTTATCTGACACACGGGCTCGTTCAGCGTGTGCTTTCAATGTGGGCCAATAAATCAAGGGCATGTTTCCTATATTATAAACACACAACAACATGTGGCGCACACAAGTTAATACGGCGTTGCCACGAAATCCATATTTTCTCCCTGTAGGGCGGGCGCTCGCTCGGGCTTCGGCTTTCCGTTTTGTTTAGCCGATGAGTCGAATGTTCCGTCGAGCTGGAGCTGGAGAGCAGCGGCGTTGTCGGTCAGGACTGCATGCCAAGTAGAAATTGTTTACATTCAAAACCACCATGACTGATGCAGCCTCTCTCTCTCTTTTCCCTTTCCCTCCCCCCAGCTGTTGCCGTCCATCCCGATGGATCCCAGCCTCGCTCGCCATGATCTGAATTCTTCCTCTTTTGTCTTCCTCCTCCTGCTCCCCCCTCTCCGACATCGAGATGACAAATCCATCCCTGAGCGTCCTGGACGGTCCGTCATCACAGCACGACAAACGAGCCACTCCCCCCCCCCATTGCTTGTGGCCAACCCAGAAATGTACTGGAACTCCTTTTGAATGACTCCAGCGTCATTAAAAAAACAGAGACAATAAGAAGAATGTAAAATAATCGAGAAGGCCTGCTCCAGCGGATAATGTACTTTTGTTTTTGAAAAGTTTCATTTTCATTTTGTGACTTTTTGTTTTTTATTGTTTTGTTCAGTTTGCATGTGAAGTAACAAACTTTAGATTTGAGGGTGCGGATGTGATGAAGTGAGTGTGTGCGTGTGTGTGTGTGTGTGTGTGTGTGTGTGTGCATGTGTGTGTTTGTAGCCGTATGAGTGACAACATCTTTGAAGTACTATCAGTAATTGTGTTTGTCTTCACGCCACTGTGGAGGAGGAGGAGAAAACAGATGTTTTGTTTTTGACATAAAAAAGTCCTGGACCTTTAATGGCTTTGAGTCCTCTACAAAGAAAAAAAAAATGTCGCTCCAAGCGTGCAAAGTCTACTCAGTAACAGCATTTATGAAAACCGCTTTCTGGAAATGCAACCCGTCTCTGCTTCTGGCGGTGACCGCGGCCTGCATACGGACGACACAAGACGCGTGGGACTAAAAGCCTCCTGAGTTTGGACTCTCCGAGCTCCTGAAGGTCGAGCAGGAAGTGTCTAAACTCTCGCTCTCTCCCTGCACGTGGAAATGGAAAAGGCGTTTAAAGGATCCGAGATGTGATGGAAAAGGTTTTTAAGAAGGGAAAAGCATTGCTTACTTTTATTTTGTTCCAGAGCACATCATACAGCTACAGGTTTAACCCAATGGACTATCTTCTTTTCGATCCTCTATCTCTTTAAACGTTACTCATGTGAATGTTTCGAACTCATACGTGACGCTTCATATAAAACAGAAACACCTCCGTCCTTAAAACAGCTGTACTGCTCTCTCTACCCCCCCTTCTTTTTTGGCAATGCGTTCTTCTTTTGGGTTTAATCTGCCGACAAAAGGACCTGTATGGAAATATGCAAGACATGTTGGGAAGGAGAAAGAAACCAGAATGTACTGTAAAATACTTTTTTCCTTTTACGTAAATGTTGGACGATTTGAAAAAAGAAAAAAAAAACACGAGTTAATGTTCGTCATTGTATGCCTTCTGATGCCATATGATCTAGTCATGTATAGATCTAACATCCTCTCAATCTTTTTTGTACATTTGTTTTCACATGATCATGTTGTTGGGTTTTTTGGCCTTGTTGTTTTGTTTTTTTGTCGAGGAGCTCTAGGTACATGTAACTTATGTCATTTATTTATGTCCTTTTATATCTAGTTTGTAAAATAATAGCCTAAAGTGAAGAAAAATAAAGGGGTGCCAAAGTGCATTCTTAATAAAGTAGAAACAATATGACGATCTCCCCTGGTCTGATTCATACACACACACACACACACACACACACACACACACACACATACTGGTAAATATTTGGAATGGGGACCAAGTTTTTAGATCATCACTTGTGGGGACCACGCACACACACACACACACACACACACACACACACACACACACACACACACACACACACACACACACACACACACACACACACACACACACACACACACACACACACACACACACACACACATGCACACACACTAGTGTTGTAGTACTTGAGACCGGTCTAAGTGAGTGACACGCCCCCTGCACACAAGATGATGATCTTTCATTGATATTTATGGTCTTGGTCTTGACTTGGTCTCGATCCCTAAATATCTTGGTCTAGTCTCGATCCCCCCAACACTCTGATCTCTAGTATGCCTTTGTCTGGGTCAGTATGGTCTTGACTACAACACGCACCTACATACACACACACACACACACACACACACACACACACACACACACACACACACACACACACACACACACACAGAGTATCTAATGGAAAAGCCATCAGCGTATTGCCAGTTTATTGCCGTCATTATTTCTGCAGAGGAGAGATCATTACCTGACTGTGCTGCATTGATTACTACATTATATGATTGTGAATAATGGAGGGGCTTACGCAGCAAAAGAAAGGGGGCCAAAGTAGCACATGAAGCCGTTCCTTGGCCTTGTTTTCCTTTTTATTTGTCACTGTCACTCCATGTACACTCCACACACACACAAAATGAAGAACGGACCCGTTAGCAGTCCCCCCCCCCCCTGCAGCACACGCTCAGCAGAGATCCTGACTCTGGGCTTGTTGGCTCTGAACTCTCATCAGGCCTTGAAGCCACTCACTTGGCTCAGTGTGTGCATGTGTGTATGTGCGTTGAATGTATGTGTTTAATCAGAACAACATCTGTTTCCTGTGCTGACTTCCAGCAGCGTTAAATCTCTGATTGTCCTGAGTCTTTGATAAGGACCCCGTAGAACGGCTCGGGGGGGGAAAGGACACTTTTAGACACAGAGCTCAGGCAAATGTTGGAGCCAAATGGTGTTTTACACGTTTCCTGAGAAATCACCAGCACAAGGCATGCATACATTACAGCTCTGAAGTTTACAGTTGGAGATGTTTATCGGCCTCAAAGGGAACGTGCGCCTCCATCGCAGATTGTTGGCAAGCAGAGAGGGGAAGACGAGAAGGGATTAGCCAGGCCGAGTTTGATTTGTTTTTAAGATTTTTGACAACTTGGCACGGTATTTAAATGCTCAAAACATTCATATGAATAAATAATAATGCAATTACAAAGCATGCGTGTATACACAAGGGATGTTTTCAGCATGAATAAGTTTGTTTTTTCTTTCTTGGAAACTGCGAAGAAAAACAGTCTGGAAACTATGAACGCACATTATTTAGTGCCAATTCATCTTGAACATTAAAAAGCTGTCACAGAGCACAGAAGTCATTTATTATTTATCCTTATTTGACCTCAAGAATTCCAGAGAGGGGTGGTCTTTTTTTTTAAAGTTGGGTTTTATGAGGTACTTATCAATAGTAAGCTTTTTACCTGCAGTGGATGGACGTCAGTATGACGTAGGTTTGGAATAAAAACAGTAACAAAGGAAAGGACCGTCTGGCTGTCAGGTGAAGTGGTAAAGACAAACACAAATAAAGCATTCACTTAAAGATATAAAGACTTCTCCTAAAGTAAAGCTGCTCCATCGTCCCTTCTGGGCCTCCGTACATGTGTGCTGGTGACTGTGTCTGCAGAGACCCTGTCCTCTGACTGGATTTTACTGTTCTGGTATGTTTTGGTTGACGAGGGACGTTTCTGGGCGGAGCTGGTGTGTTTCCTCCAGCCAATGACAGCGCAGCAGGTGAGTTTAAGAGTGGATACAATTCAGAGATTAGACGTGATTCAAACCGGTGAATATGACGGACGTGGACGTAGAAACAAAGAAGAGAAAATATAATCACAGTGAGGAGAAACACCAAGCGCATAAAGCTCGTTCTAAAACGAGGGTGAGCCTTGTGTTGGCTTTTACCAGTGGACTTGGAGTTGGTCTGCTTCCTGTTGGACAGGCAGGTTAGCAAACACTGTTGGTTAGCTTGTGCTAGCATGCGTTAGCTTGCAGTGTAGGTACAAGCAGTAAACGTACACACTACGTACTGCAGAGTGTGAGCTTCTGGGGCGATGATCCACCTCCTGTGGTCCACCACATATTCATGTTATTGTGGTGTTAACAAATAAGTCAGGAGGATTGCTGAAAGTTACTAGAATATAACATCTGAGGACCAGGAATGGCTTCACCAAACTTGAGGACAATCCATCCTACATTGATTTTAGTCTGAGCAAAAGAAGCCCACATGGAAAAGTCTGACCCACTAAAACTGCCAATCCAAGAGCTGCTTTCATGACTAAAAGGAAAATGATTGGCGTGTGTTTACAAAGCTTTGTAAACTTGGGTAGACAAAGAAGTGTTAAAAGTAGGACATAAAAAATAAAATTGAGGAAGAAACCCAGACAGAGTGTTTGAGAGGTCACACGGAAAGAGGAGTTTGGCTGCTAGAATTGGAAAACATGAGTAAGCCAAGTTGAAACTTCAGGTGTCCATGATTTGGCTGGAACGCTGCCTCTCTCTTAATATCATCAGCACAATCCAACACCTCTGTCAGCAAAGCCTCTCTTTTTTACCTCCACTTCTGAGGGAGAGGGCCCAAGAAAAGGGTCTTCCAGGTTTTTTCAGCCCATTATCCCTTCTACAGGTATAAATTAAGCACAGATGGAGGAAGAAGACAATCCACGATTGGGATAATTTGTGAGTTTATCTACTACAGATGTGGAAACTGCAGATCTACAATCAGTCCCAAAGACATACTTGTAGTGTGATGTATGCAGGTCTGATGTTGTAGAAAAACAGACAAGGATTGTTCACCATCTTCAAGATGATCTCTGGATGAAGATTGGAATAAAGCATGGATATGCCCACAGTTCTATGGGTGCTCTTTGTATCTCTGGGTCCAAACTCAGTGCAGCACCAGGGACATCTTTGTTGGGTTGAGTGACTTAATTGATGGCTCACAGCAACACTTCATTTGTAGTCACCAACTTTGCTTATGTTGGAATGTATTGGAAAGGCATCTCAAAGGATGCATGGGGGGTAACGGACAATTTTGGGACAGGATTTAATGGACAGCGATGCATCATGTTCTTGCAGAGTTGGACAATCATAAACACTGCAGCTAGACTTATCGGCCAAAGCAATGCAGCGTAAGGAAGCGGTTAGCTGCAGGTGCTCTCATGCAATAGATCCCATGTACATGTGCACAGATTCTCGGCTCGGCTTTCTAAGCAGCTTTCTTGCGAGTCCAACAATCATATGCCGACAAAACTCAAAGAAAAGTTGCTCTCCTGATTCATAGAAGTCGTTTGGATATTGTTCTGCTCTAAAATTAGCACTTCTTCATTTTTTGGATTACTTTGACGTTTCAGATGGCCTCTTCGCTTCGTCCGTCTTTATGTGGGAGACAAGTCCGTCCATGTATGGCTGGCGTCTTACTCATCCTTTAAAATTTGATTTCAGGCTGTGACAGAGTTCTCCCCTGGGCTTTAACTTTGTTGAGGCGAAAATGTAGCCTCCCAGGATGCTATCACACTACTGGATCATTAAAACAGCTAAGCTACTGAAAAGACATCTGACTCAGAAAACAGCAACGCTACCACAAATCTACTGGAAAATGTAGTTAAACTACTGACGTTACTTGTAGTGACGTAACTGCACAACACTGGTGCTGAAAAGCAAAGCAAAAATCTTTTTCAGCATGCATTGAGTTCTATCATCTTTTTTCAGGTTATAGTTTAAGGTCATTTGAGTAAATCTCGGGATTTTACTCTGCAGACACGAATACTCAGAGAGAAAGAAAGTAATAACATAGAAAAACCTTGATCGGGGTATCCCAACTCGCTCCCCTGCAGCCATAGTTTATTTGCCATTTCTACTCTCTGTCCTTAGCCTTCACCATCCTTTAACTGCCATGTCAAACAAGAAGTGTGAATTTTAAAAAGATTGACATTGAAGATAATCCTTGGTTTTGTAAAATCATCCAGTCTTTGTGCTCTTGCCTGGAAACAGGATTTGTGGATTCCTTCGGATCACCTTGAAACTCAGCTGTGGTGTCTCTCAGTGAACCGGCTCACACTTCAGGATACAAAGGGGCTCAAATGAAGCCCAAGTCAACAATCCAACCCACTTCAGATCCACTTTTGCACAAACATAGACGCTTCTTGAACCCTTTTGGTCGGACAATCTAATTAAGAAACTTTTAGGTGAAGTGGCAGCTCTTCAGGATGGCTTAACCCCTGCAGCTCCAAACTGTCACTTCAACCCTTTCATTGGCTCACTTTGTTTCATAATTCAATTTCCTGACCTGTCCTCTAAGCCAATGACAATGGGACTAGAGCCTTCATACTGACATTTGATTTACTCGGTTCTTTGTGTTGTCGTTCTTAAGTGTGTCCTCAGAACTCAGAAGTATTATAATCCATAATCCAAATGCTTCAATCTTAATCCCCTGGCTGCTTCAGCCAATTGGAACTTTTCATTTCTGAACCCTCCAGGTGGACGGTTGATGAAAACTGAGGGTTGTTATGACGTACAGGAAATATCTGAGAGTGGAAAAAAAGAAGAAAATCTGGGGGGGACGACAGCTAGAGCTGAGAGCGTCAGTGGGAAAATAGCCGGTCAGAGCCTCTGAAACGTCTGAGCATATTGATCGAGAGGCTTCCAGCGCAGCGCTGACCTTGTCTGGTCTGTGAAGAATTACTTCTTATAGACAGCACATATTTAGTTTACCCATAAAGGCCTAAAAGATGTTTGTGTCTGAACAAAACAAGCACATTTAGCATGACATTATGTGTCTTAATGTAGCTGCATTGAGATCACTCAGGTCTCAGTCAAACGCCGTCTGTGCAGACGTCAAACACAGCTTTGCTTCAGCAAACACCAGAGGCACCAACTACCGCAGACAAACACCCGACAACATGAAAAAGCACTTACACAGAGGAGCACCTTCTCGTGGTTGCAACCCCCAGCCTGAAGGCGACCTTTCTTTTCTCCCCTCAGTCTCCTGTGAGTGATGGAAATGAACGGGAGACGGATGAGAATCAGAGAACAAAACAAAAAACATGAGAAAACAAAGCTCTGAGGGACCGCAACAAACGATGGAGAGAGACGGAAGATAAAGGAGAGAAGACGGTGAGTGAAGATAGATGGCAGACTAAGCTGAGAACCTCATTGAGTCAGCAGATCAGAGTGATTTCATCAAGGATGCTTGAAAATATATATGTTAAACAGATGTCTATATGAGAGTGTTGACTGAACATTCGTCAAAGGAGATTTCAGTTTTTATTTCCAAGGGCACCTTGCAGAAATAAACAGGCTTCTTGTTTTTGGTACTTACACATGCGACTCCTTCTCCTAATCTGTTTTTGTCAATGGGAGCTCCATGCTCTGATATTAAATGTTTTTTAAATCAGTGCAATCATTACCAAATCAATGTTTTGTTACAAATTGATGTTTCTTACACACCTCTTACTTTAAACTATGAAGGTCTATTCCTGCTATAACAACCCTCAAATCGACTTTATCTCTGACTTCATATACGTCCTGACCCTGATCAGTACTCTAATTCTTACATGTAGGAGAACAAGCTGAGAGACAGATGAAGCCAAACAACGCAGACCTCAGCTGCTCTTCTGGGAAAACAACACGATCCTATTGTCTAGTAGTGACGACTGCACCAAACCTAAATTGGCGTGTTTTTTTCGAGGCCGCAGCCACTAAAGCAACACATAAGAACCTTTAAGTACACCTTTGCATCTCTCTCCACCTGCTTTGTGTGGTCTCTCCAGGAGCATAATCCTCAGTGATTGTTGGTCTATTGGGAGAACGTGGAGCTTTATCAGCCCCACCAGACTAATCTCACCTCTGGGCCAAAGGGTGCCGCTGGGTGGCCTGTTCCCAAAATGAAGACGGAGGGAGGTCGCCTACTTGACCACTCAATTGCTCCTTATCCAGATCCACTGGCCAAACTGCTGGCTCTACCTGATAGTCTAACCTTTGACCCTTCTGAATAGACACATACACAAACATGCTAATCTCCAGTGCAAACTACTCTTCAGAGCCACCAGGTCCTCTTGTCTATGTCTCCTCCGTTCACAAACTGGAAAACTGGAAGATTAAGGAGTGAAAGTGCAGCGAGGAGTGTGTGACGTGGATTTAGCTTTCAGCTCTGCCAGCAAGATGAAGGTTAATCAAGTGAACTCCGACCCTCCCCTTCTTCTCACCCCTTCTGCGTCTGGACGGCGGCCTGATGAAGGTCCAGCAGGCTATCAGCTCTAGCAGAAACCTTGTTATCACACTGAAAGCAATGTTCAAATTCCCCCCGATAAGTCCCTGATAGACAGAGATGGACGGAGAGCTGTGGATATTACAGAGAAAGACGGAGGGAGAAAAGTGGAAAAGAGAAACAATGAGAAACCTGTGGATGAAAGTAGAAGTTTGTGATTCAAACCCTTGTTCTAACCTCATTTTCTTTAAAAAGTCTCTTCTGACACAACAACCATCCATCATCTGCTGGTTGGAACCCAGCGGTGAGAAACAAAGGAGTCTACATTAAAGGAGACGGAGCGCTCGGAGCGCTCAGGATCGGGGATTTTCTCTGTTCGGCGCTGCGTTGGCCTTAAGACCGTTGACAGCAATAAGATTCCTATCGCTGCTCACATGTGCAGCTACAACACATGCATACACAAACGAGGACATGTATACATGCACAGGCACACGAGGCACACAGTCTTAATCCTCAGTTTTCAGCAGGTTGGAGAATGGAATTAAAATAGCAGCCATGCCGGGGGGGTTTTGTGGTTAAACATGATGTGATAAGATCATGAAGAAAGGAATACAGTATGAAACAGACGACCGGCTCCGCTGTATGTGAGAGTTCATTCATGCCCTGCAGCTTTTTGTTACACGGGTGTTACAAGGTATGGCCTTGTTTTTCACAATCAAAATCTATTACAACCTTTACAATATTTCTACCCTCATACGACTATTTGAGCTTGTGTGTTCGGTCCTTTGAGTTTTCTCATGTCAGAGAACTGTAGGCTATAGGTTTGTCTTAAAGGCGCGTTATGTAAATTCCGCCACCAGGGGGCTCTCAATCAAAACAAAACCAGGAGATGACGTCGAGGCCGGCGGGGAATCATGGGAGTGATTATCTCTGCTACCCCCGCCCGACCCGCGATGAAAATTAACTCAGAGTTGACCGTAGTCAAGACGGCCGGGTGAAACCGACTTGAGGAAGAGAATATGTTTACAGACGAGCTGATGTATCCGAGTATAATCTACATGACGTGTTTATCACAGCAGCACATACAGCAACAGAACGGCAGCTTTCAGTAGCAGCTCACGTTTCCTTATGCAGCGGTCTTTGACGTAACATCCAGTGTTTTCAGGTCAACGATAAACATGTTGTGTCTGTCATGGCGGCCGCCACGACGAGACACGTCCAGTTACAACTATATAATGAAGGATTTCTCTGTATTTGACAACTGCTGGAAATATTTGAGTTGATGTGAGTACTCAAAATATACAACTTAATTTGATTAATTTAGATATTTGAGTGTAAAAATTCAACATATTGTCCGTTTAATTCACTGCACACACACACACACACACACACACACACACACACACACGCGCGCACACACACACACACACACACACGCACACACACACACACACACACACACACACACACACACGCACACACACACACGGCCTTGCAGACCATTCCTGGTTAAATCATCATCCCTAAATCTTGTCTTCGACTTTTTTAATGTGGTTTGGGTTCTGCTAAAGCTTGGACTCCCCTCACACACAGCACTACTCTGCAGCAATACAACAACATGCAGGTTAGATCAACATGAACAGACTCTACACAACTCAGATTTATACTCTGAGAGTCTGTTTCAGTTAAGCAAAGAACTGCCAACATGTTTGTTGTTCCATTCCTGCTGCATGCTGGGATTGGCTCCAGATCCTTAGTTGTTCTCAATTATTGATTGGCATTTTTTTGGCATGTTTCTCCCCTCTCCTGCTGATTAGGGAAACACAAACTACAGACCTTGAGATCACGCAGAATGATATCATCTGACGTGAGGCAGGGATTTAAGAAATAACAAAGCTTAGCGTGTGTTGTTCGGACAGTGAAAATCGAGCTCTTAATAAAGGCGTGCAGTAAGCAGGGCTGGTTTCTGCCTGCAGTTTTATTCTGAGTTTTTCCATCCAGCCACTTGCCTATTTAAACCATCCTTTAATCTCTGAACTCAGGCCCCTTACTGTCCCAGCTCCTCCAACCCCCCTCGGAGTGAGGGATTCTGGGGCTGGGCCGGGTTCTTCACCCTTACACGACCCCATCCACTGAGCTTGCTCTACGCCGGCTGAATGATTGATACAAGCCTTGGCTAACTAGACTCCTGAGTCCAAAAACAACTGACCGTCCACTCAGCTGCAGTGTTGGTGTGTGTGTGTGTGTGTGTGTGTGTGTGTGTGTGTGTGTGTGTGTGTGTGTGTGTGTGCGCGCGTGTGTGTGCGTGTGTGTGTGTTGGTGTGTGCATGTATAATCAGCCCAGGAGACTCAGTAAAAATGTGTGTAGGACTGAGGTCGAGCATCTTTGTGTTTGTTTGTCAGAAAAAGTGCTGGTGGGTATAAAAGTTTAAAATAGCAAACCCTTTGAGTAGTCAAGGTGTGTATTTTGGGAGGATGTAAGTTTGTGTATTTCTTGTTAGTGTGTTTAGCATATTGTGGCGTCACGTTTGCCCTAAAATCCCAACAGTACGTGAACGTTACACAAGTTCTTTGGTGTTGTGGATTCATGTATGTGTGGTTTTGACTGCTTGACTCAGTGGGATCTCACAGTTTGTACTCGTGGAGGCGGCATGGCGGCAGGTCAGGGTGGAAGTCGGGCTAATTGAATGAAGCGTCCTGTGCTTTATTGGTTCACCAGTTAGCTTTTTGAACCCATGACACTAACTGTATGGTCTATTAAGTCGCTGTAAGACGTAAACATAGCATGTGTCACACAACGATAACAAGCGTTACCCGGAAATACAAGGCCCACAAATCATTCCAAATGACGTTATTAAAACACCATGACATCAAGCTTTCCCTTTAGATTCCAGGTTTGATTATCTTTGGCTGAACCTTTTACTTTCAGCTCAGCTCTGCGTTTGGTTCCTGTTGAACCCAGAGGCTGTGTGTACCTCTTAATGACTATTACCGCCCGCGTATCTTTACCATCATCACTTCAGGTCAACTGACCTATCTGGGGAACTTAAGACTCGACAATCACCATGGAAACCAAAGTCTTGCTTCTCATTAATTGGCAATTAAACTGGGTCAAGAACCTTTCTTAAGGAACTAATGTGGTCCAATAACTTCCTTTTAGTCTCCTGGGTATTTGTGGTATTTCAGAAAAGAAGAGCTCAGAAAGATGGAGGACGTGAATTTGAATTTTTACCCAACCACACGAGATACACACCCATCCATTATCTGTACCGCTTTGTTAAAAGAAAACCACCTATGAGTCGAATCCGGGAGTCATCAGTTCAAGCAGTCGGGCTCAAAACATCCACATCCTAAAGTATCTGCTTCCAGGGATTTCATTTTAGATTTAAAGTAATTTATTGACACCAGCTCCTCGAGTTTCAAGTCGTTCTGTAACAGATTCCAGGCGGAGGATGCAGAATACCCAAAAGCTCCTTTCCCCAGTTATTGTCTGAGCGTTTGGGACAGAGAGCATCAAGAGGTCCTGAGGACGCAGAGAATACACTCTGGAGATAAAAACACTTGGATAGTGTGGGAGCAGACCAAGAATGGCCTTATCTACATAAAGGTGTACAAGTGTATGAGCCTACGGGTCGCTAGAGCACGCCATCCCACCCGAGAGTACGACTCACATTGAGTCAGAGCTTTACAGTTTGTAATGAACCTCGAGGATGCATGTAGGCTGCACCAACATATGGAGACACTGAGCAGAGGCGTGCAAGAAATGCTTCTTTTTTTGTCACTATATTTTTTTTCCCCATTTAAAGCAGAGACATTGCAACTTCAAATAGTGGCAGCTTTAGTTTGAAGCAAACTAGTTACTCAATATAAATTAAAGTTGACTTAACATACAAATATTTATGATGAGCTGTTGTTTGTGAATCGCTGACTTGACAGATGAACCGATGGTGAAACTTTGGATCAAACACGTTCATCCACTTGTCTGTCATGAATAAAAAAACATGGCCGCTGTGTTCCTGGTGATTTTCAGCTGCAGGTCAGGCAGAATGGTCGACGACTCTCCAGCCGATGAAACATTTTCCAAACCAGTTCAGGAACTCTTGACAACAAGCATGTTTTTCACCACTCCCAAAAAAGGTGACATTTGAAGATGACATTTTTCAGCGTGACAAATTTCATGCCTTCACAGCCTTATATTTCCCTTCACCTCTAATACTCTCCTACTTACAACCTCTGCTCCTTCTTCTCTCTCTCTCTCTCTCTCTCTCTCTCTCTCTCCCTGTCTAGTCTAAATAAAGTGTCTGCAGGGGTAACTCGGCCCCTGAAACAGAGGAGATTAACATGTCCATGGGGGATAACAGTGAGAAGAGGGAGAAAGAGAAGAAGAAAGTGTGCTCACTGTGTGGAATCCAGTTCACTTAAAAATAGACCTCTGGCTTTTCTCTCGGCTCTTTGAGATGAGGGTCACAACGGCTCCGTGCTAAAGGGACTAAGCTGTGTGTGACTGGAGGAACTACAGGATGACAATGTTAGTGCACATCATATTTATGGAATATTTTGTGGATTTTTGATAAGTGGTAAAATGGCAGAATAAAACAATTATCCAAGTTGGCTCATACATTAGTTTGAGCCAACTTGGACCCATCAACTCTACAATTCTACAAGTCACTTATCAGACGCTTTTATCCACAGCGACGTACATCAGAGAGTAAGAACAACACGAGCGAGGATCTAGAGAGGAGGAGACAACGTCAGGAAGTGCAAACAAACAGCTTTAAGTCTGATCGGACACACAGGTGCAGACAGGAAGTGACCAGAGGTGCTGACAGGAAGTGACCAGAGGTGCTGACAGGAAGTGACCAGAGGTGCTGACAGGAAGTGACCAGAGGCAGAGCTCAACAGCTGTTCTTGAGAGTTCTAATCTCCATCAAAACCATCATCATCCTCATCATCATTAAGGTCGTAGGTATTCATAAAGAGCTGGGTCTTTATGAACAGAGGCTGCAGTCTTTGTCGCAGCAGCTATGGATTTGAATCTGACCTCGGCTCTTTGCTGCATGTCATCCTCCACTCTCTCCTCCAAACATTTCCTGGCTCTCTTCAGCTGTCCTATCCAATAAAGGCCCAAAAATACTGAAATGATTGGTTCTAGTTCTGGAATCCACGATATCCTTTGTTAGAAGCACCGAGTATAAATCTGATGGTCAAATCCGGGAGCGCACATATAAAGCATGTAGACACTCCTTTAGGTTTTTCTTTAAATCCTCCTTTCCTCATTGACACGATCACTCTCAGGAGTTAAGCCGCCGTACAGAGTGACGCTGTCCTCATGCTCGGCTTTAAAATGTGACTTCAGAAGGCAGGAGGAGTGAGTGACCTCGGAGCCCAACACTCCCTTCCATCAGAGAAAATCAAACAGGCGGCCTGACAGACAATCCTGCAATTTATTTGGCTCACAGCATGCTACTGGCGGAAGGAGAAGCTAAAATGGAAACTCAGGAACTGACCTTTAATGTAATATGGCGCCGATGGCTCACCAAAGAAAGCCTCTGGAGTAGCAGCCGCTGTGTGACTCTGGGTGTGTGTGTGTGTGTGTGTGTGTGTGTGTGTGTGTGTGTGTGTGTGTGCGTGTGTGATGAGTTATGGCTTGCTCTCATGCTGGCATTTGAGAAGTTGAGAGCCAAAGCCAGGTGGATTAGAACAACTCTCGTCTGGGAAAGTGGGTGTAAGAAGTAGGAGGGCGTGTGAGTGCAGGGCTGTGCATGCTTTTCTGACCCAAACAGAAGAGGCTTTAAAAATAGGTCTTAAAGAAAATAAAGCAAAATAAAGAGCGCAAACCACTGGCACCACAGGAAAACTAAAACATAATGTAAAGAAATAAAACTGACAGACTGAAGGAAACTGACGCTGGAACTTCACTTCGGCTGCATGGTTGAGGGTTGGTTTGAGGAAATAAATTTCCAGACGTTCATTTCCTCTGCCCTTTCACTCGCAGGTCACGACCCCTCTGCCCTACAAAACAGGTGTGTCAGCGAGTCCCGGCAGAGACTCTTTGTTTGGTGGAAACATACGATACTGACGAGCTCTGACGGAGGACTGGAAAGGAAGTTTCTATCGACTAAACTTACAGAAGAGCTGGAACATTTGAAATAGTTTCCCCTTTTGAAAGTGTCGATAAAAACACCGAAACAAACAGCCATGCACAGAAATACTCCCCTGCCTGACTGAGACGATGAACTTATTCAGATTTATTATAATTTATTGTTAACAGTTGTTCTTAGAAAGTAAAGCCAGTGTGTAGAGGTGCAGGAGGTGAAGCATGTGGACCTGATAAAGTCCTCACAGTGCTGCCAGGAGCTCTGCTGTTATCAAGAGGCGAGGGGTCAGTGGATGAGAGAAATGAAGAAGAGATTCGAGACATGCGTGTGTGTTTCAGCAGCATCTTGGAGCCGTACTTTCAGGCTTTGCTGTAAACCCAGAGAACGTCCTGCTGTTACACGCCATTACATCACTTACTCTCCTTTCACATGGTCCTCAATAATCACAGGGAGCGCAAAGAGCGCCAGTAGCTGTGTGTGCCTTTCTTCTTCCTTTCAGGCAATGAAAATAATTTATTTACTCATTTGATTATCTCTTCAGAGCGACA
Source organism: Tautogolabrus adspersus (assembly GCA_020745685.1). Lineage (NCBI taxonomy): Eukaryota > Metazoa > Chordata > Actinopteri > Labriformes > Labridae > Tautogolabrus > Tautogolabrus adspersus. The sequence continues at coordinate 1,554,847 of CM036545.1, forward strand.
CATGAATGCATTCATCGAAGCTACCCTAATCCTGTGTTTTGCTCACATGTGTTTTTGTAAGCACGAGTGATGTCGCATTGGTAAACATTATTATCCCGGGACGAGGTGTAAAATGACAGCGAGACACAGTGAGGAGGAAGAGAGCGAGAGAGAGAGAGATGAGGGAGCTGCTTAGGGGAGATATCATTTGTGTCAGTCGAAGTGAACACCTATCGATTTACATCCAGCGCTCCTCTGCGCACCACAATGAGACCTCATGCATCATTCATGCAGGACCTATGAAAGAGCCATAAATACAGTCAGTGTGCTCGTCAGCATAGCACGCTCTCAGCACTTATGGTCACCCAACACGGCTAGTTAGCAGAGGAAGTGGGAAGAAGAAGGGATGAGGAGAGAGAGAGGATGCATCCGAAGCAAAGATTAGGATGATATAGTGTTGTTGATCCGTCTCCACTTGCTTTGGAGAGCTACTGTGCAGATGCTCATGCACTATGTGCAAGCGTGATCTGGTCTTTAATAAGGTGAACCTGTGGGGGGTCCCTAATGACTGCTGCGCTCCTGTATCCCAGAGTCAGGGAGGCCTTCTTCAGACGAGCCGCTCCTCTTTTGACGACCCGGAGGATTTACATCCCGCTCCCTGCCGTAAAACAGCCACTCGCTTTTTATTTCTTTCACCCCCGCTTTTACGATGTGGAGTGGAAAGGGTGCCTGAGTTATGAGCTTTGTTTGGGACAGAAGAAAAATAAAAATGCTACACAGCCGCAGCATGTCAGAGATGTCAAGGAGGATTGTCTGCCTCGCATGTGTGCTGAATTTAGAGGGGAGTGAACGGGGACGAGGTGGTGGTATGCACGAGTGTGTTTGCAGTGGATGCTGCTGCACTTGTGTGGTTTTCATTAAACCATTATTACGTCCAATTACATGGACGGATAAATCAAGCTAATTCAACACATGCACACAACTCTGAATCAATCATTGAGCTGAAGATATCTAAGAATTTCCCTGCAGACGGAAACGTGGAAGGTTAAGGTTACTGCTTGTGCACCTCAAGAAAAGAGTACAAAGTGAGGATTCTCCTTTCAACACAATACACTCTCTGTCCGCCTCTGTAGTGGTGCAATAGCTGCTGTCTACTGACTTGAAATACACACCGCTTCGTTTGTCAAAAGAGCGCACTGCCCTTATACACTTCACTAAATCTCCACACTGCTGAGGTCATCACCTCCCAACAGCCATCGCTCTCTCAACATCTATCTCCTCAAGCTCTTCAACTCCCTCCGACGAAGTGCACTTTCTCAAACAAATAGACAGATACACACACACACATAGACACACACAAAGGAGAACAGACCATCATTTCAGCCCGGCTCCTCTCCACCGTAAAGCACCAAACGACTTCTCTGTCCTTGAACGTAAAAGTATTAGGGAGACAGACGAGGCGTGGGAGGAGGAGGAGAAGAGAGAAGGCAGGAGAAGAAAAAACAAGAGCAAAGAAAGGACTTTTTCATACTGACAGTCAGCTTAATGAAAAGGCGGTTATGACTCGTATATCTGCTGGCCTCAAGGTTCAGCTTCCCCCTCTCCCCTTGTAAGAGCCCCTAGTATCGTGCAAGCCTCTCTGCGCCGGGTAAGGCCGGGCCGCAGAGGGGCCGGTTCGGCTGAGGAGAGCCGAGCTGAGCCAGGAAGGGTCGACCAGCGCAGAAGAGGGTCATGATGTTCTAATGCACGCTAAGGTTCAGGTTAAAATAGGGGCAGGGAGGGTCTTAGGAGGAGAGTCGTGTCGGCCTTGAGTGTGGCTCAGACAGGAAGTGACTGGACATCAGGAACTGGAGCTGCAAACCACAGAGAGCACCAAACTGAACACATACTGTATATGTTCACATCATGTTAAAAAAAGTCAATTTATTGTGTTAGTCAGAGTTAAACTGGACTTTGTGAAATTCAATTTCTCTGAGTCAGTCTAACACTTCTAAAAAATGCGGTGAGGGGTCAAATTAGTCTAGCATGTTTACACCTCAATCAGCCCCAAACTGGGCGAGGCGTTCTCGTTTGTTTCACAGTTCCTGTGCCAAACTTTGACCGGGAACTGGAACAACATAAATGAGTAGAAGAAAGTCGGGAAGATAATAAACTAAGGCATGAACATGGCGTAGAGTAAAGTTGATGTTTCCTTGTTTGACATACAACCAGTTAGTCAAACAAGGGATGGTCAATTGTTTAGTATGTGACGTAAAAGGTCAACAGGAAGAAGGTCAAATAGTAACTGGCTGAAAGGGAGCATATCGCCACCTATCGTAGCGTCGTCAGACAAGCTTCAATCAATAAACTGGTTTTCTTGTATAACAAGTGTTTGTAAATGTTGGCAAACAGAGGTGCATCCCTAGAGAAAAGACGAGAGACTCAAAATTCCTCTTTTCCCTCCTTATGTGCGTCACCAAGGCGGTGGAGTTGAAAGTCAAAACATAACTATTTCATCTGTTCTTAACACGACAGCGGTATAGATTTACATCCCACAAGATTAAAGGAATTCGACATGATTGACGTATGTTCAGGAGAGGAACAAGAATGAATCTTGTCATATATTCAAACTGCATATTTTTAAATTGATCAATCCCACTTTTCCCATTTTTCCAGTGTGGAGAGTTTGTACACACGTGCTTACTCACAAGAATACTGCCTCTCCCCCTTTAACTCTATCTCTGCTTCAGATCTCTAATCCTTCTCCTCCTCCTTAGTCTAATGTTACTTATGCACTGAAGAGTAAAACGACAAATTGGCAGCTAACAAATACCCAGAGGAGGTCACTTATGTTGTTCCTCACAGACAAGCTTTAGACCTTTTCATTTACAGTTATTCACACATTTAGCTTCTTCCTGCTAAAGTCAGTAATGTCTGGCAGCACGTGCACCGACCTGCATGGCTTCCACGCTGATGAGCATGGGATGAGCTGAAGATGAACTGGGCCAAGGGTATCTGCCACAGTCCTGCACACAAGGGAGCCTCTATCCACAGAAGAGCAAACTCATTTCTAGGTCAAGAAAGTTATCCGTGTGTGCAAGAGAAACTGAGACTCAAAAAAAGCAGTGGCATGCAAACAGCGAGGCATAAGGTAAGGAGGTTCAATCAGTGTTTGCAGGAGTAGCAAGGTCTGAATATTTGATTTGAGGGATAATTAGCTCACGCTACAAACAGCCACAACAAAGAACGCAGTATGTCTGAGTGTTTGGCCTTTAAACTCCAAGGCTTGAATTCATTACATGAATGTGAAATATCTCAAAAGTATTACAAAACAGAAAAGACAAGGCTGTGCTACACGACACGGTCAAGGAGCCTGGGGGCTTTCTATTCATCATTTAGGTAAATAACAAATGCTAAGGGTGAGGAAAAGGAGGAGACGTAGATTCTTTGCTCCTTTCTGAGTCCTTGATACCAACTCTCTATCAAAAGACGACCACTTGCAGACAGCAATAAAGAGAAGCACAGCGGATGAAGATGTCTGGAATGCTCAGAGAAATCAGTGTCTATCTTTTTCATTCACAACATCGAACGTTCCCACTCTTTCTTTTACTTTCCATCTGGAGTCAGGGACAACAAAGACATTCCCTCACTGACCTCGAGTAGAAACCACTCACACATTTAGATTCCTGAAAGACGTAACTTCATGGTGTCCTGAGTTCATCAACATTTACAAACCCAGCTTTTGTATTACAGAATCTTTCGGCCTGTAAGGTTTCTGTGGATGCACAAAGATCTTGTCGTGGTGCCAGTAGCCTCGTGGTTAGTGCGCTTGCCCAATGTACAGAGGCTAAATTCCTCGAAAGCAGGCGGCCCGAGTTCAGATCCGATCTGTGGCTCCTTTGCCGCATGTCATTACCCACCCTCTCTCTCTCCCTGATTTCCGACTCTATCCGCAGTCCTGTCTCTCAAATAAAAACGAAAATAAAAATACATCTTAAAAATAAAAATACTCCCTCCCCCTTACCTCTTTATGGTTTTTACTTGTTCATGACGATCTCTCTCTAACTCCAGCCGACTTCTTGTTGTACCTGAACAAACATTTTAGTCACAAGTTGAAGCAAAATGAAGGAAACACAACCTGCACTGTCAGTTTTTCACCATTTCAATGTGTGAACATGAAGACAGCTTCAACAGTTATATCTTAGTATACTCTGATATTTAATGGTTTTGGAAGTGTGTTTCTATGGTGATGTCAGATCAGAATAACATGCCCGGTTCAAGTGTCTCTTTTTATGGTCGTGTAAAGAATTGAAGGTTGATTCTTTGAAGAATCTACAGAACATCCTGTCGACATTTTCCTTTTACTTAGGTTGAAAACAAGTGGCAACCTCCGGTGCTGAAAATTAAGCAAACTCAAAAAACTGCAGTTCCTCGAGTGTCCACTAGAGGCTGGCTGCAGAAGCACAGGAAGTCACACCCATTCTAAAAAGCCTGTTTTTACAGCAGACATTAACATGTTTACAGCCTGGTTCAAAAAACCAAATAGGTCTGATTAGCTCATGTCTCGATCGGCACACACTGTACGGGGGGTGAATGTTTTGATGACTCATCAGTTTTGATTTGATGAAGGATAAGAGTTATTCACAATAAGGCGTGTAGCTGACCTGATTGACAGGTGGGCGCGGTGTAACGGTTTGTCAGGAGGCTTAAAACCCGCCTCAGCTCCAGCTCTCAGCCTGTCGTTAGGTTGACTGAAAGTTAGGCTGAGACAGCATTTCCAGCATGGAGACCGCCATCGAGGGGACTCCAAAGCCTGACGGGTGATTTCACTCAGGCTTCGTCCAGTAATATTTAGAGAAGTGCAACTCAAACAGACTCCTCCCCTTTGGATCTGTGTGTAGGATGAGTCTTCGGAGGGGAATGTCTTTAAAAACGTACACGCGTACAGTTAAGTGCTACTCCCCAGATTTTTTTAACTTCTGTTTACGCACAGAGTCAGCAACCCGTTCTCCATGCTGACTCTGCACAGCAGCCCATTTAATATACACTACATTTTTTAACCCGAGCCTTTGCCCCGTACGCGAGTTATGAAAACGTAGGAGTGCAATAAATGTAAGTGCACAATAAAAAACACTGAGTACATGTGTGGGTTTGTGCTCCGCTGCTGACCCTGGAACCTGAATGTGTGATAAGACGTAATGAATTTCTCTGCTCTGACATAAAACATAACTCTGACTGAGTGTTTACCCTGCAGAGGAATGCCAGATCCACGGGGCCGCTCTCTGTCCGGGGCGGCGCTGCTGCTGCTGCTCGGATCGGATGACTGGCATCTCACACCAACACACACACCAATAGGAGCCTTTAAATTCATCACATTTTATTTATAATTTTTACAATGCTGTTAAACTGAGGACGGGGTGTCTGGGTATGTGTGTGTGCATACTCATTGGTGTGTTTCTGCACTCCACAGTTCATGCCTGATACTTTGCCTCCTGACTGGAAATATTTCTTTCCATCTTTATCTTCATGTCTGTCTCCAGAATCTATTGTCTCTAAATCATTTGAGTGCAGGCCGACCTTCAGGACTAACTGTGTGTACTTCCCCCTCGGTGCCAGGATTGATAACTGGATTAGGGGCTAAATAATAAGTGCACAATGGCCTTCTTTGATAAGAGGATCGCAGTCAGACTGGGAGAGTGAGAGGGGAAATTGTGCCTCGTAGAAACCACAGTGGATTACTAAATAAAAGGGCCATAAAACACAGTACACAGGCCTTTGGCTCCAGCGGGGGGAAGCTTATGCTAACACACAGCGGTAATGATTTTAATATCTGCGTTTAGAGCAGGAGACCACACGCTGTAAATCTCAAATACACCTTGTGCTGTGAGATACACCCTCCCTCTCTCACTTATTCTCCGTCTGGCGTGCTCTGTCTTCCATCACATCGTATCTCGGTTCTTTTTTGTCACTTGTCGAGGGAAATCAGCCCCTGTCTTTCTTTTTTATAGAGCATACTGTAAGCTTTATTAAAGGTTTCTTCAAAGCAAAGCGGTCAGGAACATTTTCTTTAGCATACTTTTACTGCAAAAACTCAAATTTGAGCAACTGTATTTGTCCCTCTTAAAATCCATGTTCATTCCCCACACGTCCAGATAAACATACACAGTCAAGATATGTGAAGCTAAAAAAAGGCATGAATTGCAATAAAATTGTAATAAGTAAAAAATATCTGCCAATTCAGCAAGAAAGTTTTACTCGAGTGTCTTAAAATGAGATGTACGAACTCATTTAGACATCGAGGATTATTCTTCATCATCCACATTAGATCACACGTTGCACAACAATACTCGCATGACAACGTACGTGTTCCTGTTACTCGTAATATTCGGTCATAATCTTAATGTACCATTTTTCAGTTTCTACTCAAGCATGCATGATCACCCACTCATGCATGTGTAAACTCTCCCACACACACACACATTGATGCAAACATAATCACACACACTGCGCGGCCGTCCTCTGGCTATATCTGTCAGTAGTGGTTTACAGTGGGAGCCCGGCACTTCATTAGAGGACAGCTGCTGCTGCTGCTGCACTTCCTTCCATATCTTCACTTCCTTCATCTCTCCATCCTCTCCCTCTCGTAGCTGCCCTCACCCTGAACCTGTCCTGAGGGGGAGATAGGGGATGAGGGAGGAAAAGAAAGAAGAGAGGGGGAGGGAAGGAGCCTGAACTGTGCACGGTCAGATTGTTTCACTCGTATCAAGAGACTGACTGTGTGTGTGCGTGCATGTGTGTGTGTGGGGACAGGACATTCCCTTTTTATCTGTGTGGGTGAAGGTCTATGAAGTGTGATGATTCAACTTTTCAGTGGGTGTATTTTGTATACTGTTGTTCATAGTCAAAGTTACGGGAGTGAACTGAAGTCTTGTCAGCAAACTCAAATTGAAGCAAAGTCGGTAACAGAAGCCTCCGCTGCCTGAGCGTCACACGCAGAACGAGAGAAATAAACATGAACTTTCTAACATGTAACACTATATCAAGCGAGTATCGTGTTTTCTGCTACATCCATCTGACTAAACACTTATCTGTCCCATCTCGCGGATCGTTTTCACCGCTGGAATAAATCCAAGCTGTTCTGCTCTGAGAGCCTCTCACCAAAATCCTCCCCTGAAGGGCCGGCATCAATCCCGCCTCCTCTTTCATGTCTAATCGACTTTTACAAGCCCTGTCCCTCATAGGCTGACTTTTACAACTTTTGCTGCTGATTGGCCGTATGACTTAGTGTTGCCGAGTGGCACAGGTGCGAAACATTACTCCTCTAATAAGAGCCAATCACAAACAGGTGTGTCAGCGGCGCACAGACAGGAAGGTGACTTTCTTAAAAAAAAAGGAGAGCGAGCAGCATCTGAGCCAGGGGGGATCGTTCCACGACTGAACACACGAGGGGAAGTGAACTGACGCGTTTTAATAAGTCCTGCTCATTCCGGTTTTACAGAGCACGGTTGGTTTGACGCCCGCTCAATTAAAACTTCTGCTCCTAACAAAATGTGGGCAGGATCTGGTTTGAGTCAAGTAGCTGTAAACGGTAAATGGATTGAGCAACACTTTAATTAACAGTTTAAACAGGATAACAACGACTAAAGTTACATTTAAGAAGAAGCGGGATCATTCACAATGGATTGTGGGATGGGTAGTCCCTTGACCCTGGAAAAAAACATGTACACAGACTTGTACCTTTGCCTTTTTTCAACGCCGTTTTTGCACCGAATTAAATGTTTTATAGTCACGAGTATTGGGGTAGCTGGTTGTCATGGTTACAGGCTCCAATCTCTTGATATAAGGATTTCGTGAAATGCCAATGGAGGATTTGAACGGGGAAATTTACTTCCGGAACCAGAGCCTTGTGAAAAGTGGGCGGTCACTGTTGAGCTCTATAGACTTGTAGTTTATCGACGTCACTGCAGTCAGGTCTCGGCTGAAAGAACAAATCTGATTTCTAGGACGAGGATAACGATGTATCTGAGTCTGAGAGGAGACCTTAGAAGTTTTAAATGAAATGAACACTTTTTAATACATTATGATTGCTTCCAAATGTTCATTGCAACAGGTCCAAACCGGAAAGTTTGTTGTGATGGCCAGATTGTGGAAGCAAACTGCCAAAAAAAGAAGTGCAACGTGTTCCTCTAGAGCTAGAAATGAGACATCGACTGTCAAAGAGAGGGAGAGAACTAAATGTTTATTTTGTTTTTGGACCGCATTCAGACTTTTACACAAACATGACTTCATATCCAGATGTAAATACAGTCATGGTGCACCCTGCACCTCATCAACCACATCAGCTGTTGAAGCAAACGTTGATGCATACGGTGTCATGTGACGGGGAATAAGCTCTGTCATGTGGATCCAACCAGGTGACGAGCGGCTTAGAGAGCAAAACATCTTGTCAGGAACTGATTGTTGGGATGAAGCCGCAATCAGGACGTGCTGTTACCGGCATCTTTACAGCATGTCAATAAACGAGGAATCATCAAAAATCTGTTTTTTGGCAGAGGAAGGAAAAATCCAAAATGGCTGTTGGAGTCCGATTTCATTACAAGTGAACATGTTATTCAGCTTAAGTAGACACTGTCCAGACGCATGTGTGTGTGTGTGTGTGTGTGTGTGTGTGTGTGTGGGGGGGGGGGATATAAGTAGGAACCTGGAGTGTTTTGAATCAGGAGTAAGCGTTCAGTCAACACACACAGTCTGTGAGGGGCAGCTCATAGCTTACACTTAAAGATCCAGAAAACAGTGTAAGAGTATTTTATGTATTTTAAATAATCCAGAAGTGGGGCACGGGATGGCCTGATGGTTTTGTCGAGTGCCCCCTGTGTGGAGGCTGTGGTCCTCGTCGGGGCAGCCTGGCTTAATTAGTTCTGTACAATCCACTGATTAATGATCAATCTGATGCCAAGTTGTTTTCCTGCTTCAGTCTTTCCGTAAAGCCTGTGAGGAATCAAACAGTGACTCATCGGCCGACTGCGGCTGTGTGAAGCAGACGCTTTCTACAAGATCAATTCATTCTTATTCCTTCACTCTGATCGGACTGGCGTTAAGTCAGGTTTTACAGCCGATTCTGACAATAGTGAAGAATGTGAAAATGGAAGCCACACACACCTCCCGTGTGTGTGTGTGTGAGTGTGTGTGTGTGTGTGTGTGAGTGTGAGTGTGTGTGTGTGTGTGTGTGTGTGTGTGTGTGTGTGTGTTTATGCCGCTGTTTGTGAGGCCAGAGGAAGACGGTATGCTTTACACAAAGACCATGCCAGAAACTTGTATAAACAGAGCAGCGGCCACAACGGCTCCCCGGCCAAACACTGGGTTTCTCATCAACCTCAACTAACCACACTCAATGTGTGTGTGCTCCAATGCACACTCACACACGCACACACAAACAAGTGCTCAAATGCACACACACACAAGCCCGCACACACAGTAGTAGACAGAAACAAGTGAGAAAGTAAAGCAAATATGCACATAAACACATGAAAATACAGACAGGCAAAAATATACACACACACACCCACACACCCACCCACACACACACACGCTAACAAACTGACCTTGTGGCTCACGTCCCATTATATTTCAACTTTGTGACATCGAGCAGAAGCCGAGCAAATCATTGTCAGAGTGGATCCAAAGTAAACATGAAACCACATCTTTCCCTCTCTGACCTTCGGGAGAGCCATCCACCAAAAACACACACAAATACATATACAGATCCAAATGTCAAAATGATCCAATCTATTCTACACTTCTCACATATTGATGGAGACAAATGAATTGCAACACCAACAGGAGAGAGAGAGCAGGTCAGACAGAGCTGGGGATTTTCCCGGCATGAGGAAAATGAAATATGAGCGTAAAGGAAGGGAGCGAGATGAAGAGGGAGTTTTTCTGAGGGTGTTATCCATCCAGAAAGTTCCTGGTAGAGGAGGAGAGGAGTAGGGAGTCTGAGGCTGGCCTCCCTCCAGATTGACACGAATCCAGCTACATCCTGGCTGTGAGATCAGAGCGAAGTGTAAGATTGAAGACCCACAGGCGAGGACTCGGGCCTGAGTGCGTACGGCTGATGTGAGGTCCTCCCCCTCGAGGACTGACAATTTGGAAAGATGGGGATGTCACGAGGTGAAGGTGAGGTAAGGTGACGATAGTCCGACGAGAATCCATGTCCTGCACTGTTAAGTTTTACTGTCTTGGTTTGGCAAAAGTGTGTGTGTGTGTGTGTGTGTGTGTGTGTGTGTGTGCGTGTGTGCGTGTGTGTGTGCGTGTGTGCGTGCATAAGACGGTTGGAAGTGTGTGTTTGCATTTCTGATATTTTTCAACCAATCAGATTTGTATGATGAAAAATGCAGTGTAGACGGTAGAAAACGTGATTGAACAAAGAAACAGAACAAAACAAACATGTTTAAAAAGGTCTTCTTGGACTTTTCGACAATGTTTTTTCTAGGCAAACATTTGAGACCCACTGAAGCTGCTCTGCAACCTACTTTTGGGTCCCGTCCCACCAGTTGTGAAACACTGGTTTATAGTGTAGGCTTTTTTTGTCAGTCATGTGCATGTGACTTCCGGTGGTCCTGGAGCCAGCCTCTAGTGGACACTCGATGAACTGCAGGATTTTGCACTTCCTCATTGGCTTCATTTTTCAAGTCTGGAAGTTGCCGCTTGATTGTAGTTGTTTGCCAGGAGGTTAAAGGTCCCGCCCTAGCTCCACCTCTTTGCCAGATTACATATTGATGGAAAGTTGAGATAGCATTTCCAATATGGGGACCCGCATCGTTTGGCTTCAAACTAGCCACACCCTAGTCTCTATGACGCCAAAGACTGTATTTGATGACAGGGGAATGAGGAGGCTTTAGACGGACACATATAAAGGGTAGAAGATGTAAGGCCTGCCTTAATGCATAATCCCAATCTTCATAGTTCTTAATTTCAACATTAATAATGCTTGATAGTATGTTGCTGTTGTTACACACGATGTCGTGATCAACATTTGGCTCCTCCTTCACATCAATGATGGTTGAAAGCTTGCAGGGATCCTCTTCCACTTCTTTATTCCTTTGCATGTCAAGCACCGCTCTCCCTCCTCTTTCTGTCCTCTAACACGGTGAGCCGGCGCAGCCTGCTCTGCTCTCGTAGGAAGTGATGCAGTCCATCTGCGGCGGTCGTTAACATGCTCAGCGTTTGGTGGGGGACACAGAAAACATCTTAAGCACTGTATCCACAGCGGAAACCCAGGGGTGCGTTTTAGCGGGAAAAAAACATTTTGAGGGGGAAAACGTCTGGAAAGACAACAAAGCTGTGGGAAACGTTTCTGAGACAACCGCAAGACCCGTGTTTTTTCTCCTGGTTAGTTAACGCAGGCTGGGGAGGAAGTGTTCTGGAGTCAGTCATCTAGTATAATTTCACGAGTGTCCCCTTAGTCTGTAAAAGAAGAGGCTTAAATGTTTACCTGTCTCAGCTTTTCCCCTTGATTCCCTTAAACACTACGACAGATGCACTCAGCAGGACTTCATGGTTCAGCAGCGCTACGTCAAACCGCCTACGGACCTATGATGTCGTCCTGCTGTACCAATCAGGACCACTGACGTAATGATGGCCGTTTTATGCTGACAGTCACAGAGGCACACATAATGTCCCCCGGCTGACTTAATCGAGTCAGACACTTCTTGAAAGGTGATATAGGATGAGGTCATACGAGTTGAAGTGACTCTTATCTCGTATGCAGATGTATGCTTATTAAATGAGGCTTTGTCTACATAATGAGCTCAGAGCTGTGTCACACAGGGTGCCAGGATCTGCTGTCATAAATCTAGCGCCAGAAGAAATTGGAAACCACTGAGCGACACACGCTTTCAAAAGAAGGCATAGGGCTTTTACACCTGCAGAAAACTCCTGATATTTTCAGGAGGAGCTTCATGTGTGAACACATACAGACACATTTTCTCCTCCAGCCTCCTCGTATTTATTCTGCAGAAAGTCAGAGTGAGCTGATGTGAGAACGCAGCAGGATATAATCAGGAGAATTCACCTCGAGCGAGTGGGAGGGGGTGGTGACGTTTATTCCCTGTGATCGCTGCACGACCATAGACTGTCTGCACGCCACCGCTACGATCTCCGTGCTCTAATGAACCTGCAGCATTCTGTTTCCTGTTCTCCAGTATGTTCTTCTCCACTCTTTAGTTCAGATTGAGATTCTGTTCAACTACACGTAGCATTGATAGAAAGACAGATATTCTCATTATAGCGTCGTATAGAGGACTCTGTTGCTGCGTCCGCTATTTCCGCGCCTTTTTTTTACGTCATGTCTTGTCTCAGAAGACCCCCGCCCCCCTCCCGTCTGACAGGGATAGTCCTCCAGCTGTGAGGTGCATGTGGGAACAACCAGGTAAGGAGAATATCCGGAGCAGTCTCACCAGCCCCAGTGGCACTGGCCTCGTAAACCAGAGGTTTTGAGTTCGAGTCCCTTCTGGGGTGACATTCAAAGTATGCTGGATCCATAACCCGGAGATCAATAGATTACATTTCTCCTCTGCTGTGTCAGCATTTTACAGGCACTAATGTTTATACTCTCGCAGCTTTACTGATCTGACTTTGCTCTCAGTGAACATGAGATATGATCGGAATCAGGAACCGAAAGGAGAGAGGGCGAAAGATATCATCCGTGCAATGTGTGAGGCATCAGTGTTTCCCTTTAGATGACATGAGGGTGACTTTTCAAACACACTGTATGCTCAGTCATGATGCTAAGAGGCTGCATCATCTTCACAACTAAACACCTATAACATGGAGATAACTGCCCGTTCTTGCTGTCATATAAGTGTGAGGTAGGTAACGAATGGTTAACGATGCATATTAGAAGGTAAAACAGCCTCCAGTATCCGGGTATGTGGGCTAAAGCAGCTGTAACTGCTAGCTAAGTGATTCATTAATACCGCCATAGGTACGGCACTTTCTGAGCCCGGGGGAGAGCAGCAAATGTAACATAAGCAAATGTGTGTACTACACAAACACACACGCACACGCACACACACACACACACACACACGCACACGCACACGCACACGCACACGCACACACACACACACACACACACACACACACACACACACACACACTCTCATTGCACAGGAGACGTATTTGGAGGTGTGCAAATTAACCTCAAACTATCATTAGTCACAAACAGCACATTTGCACGGTGCTACAGGGAGCACTCGCTGATTAATTTGTTCCCTCTGTCAGAGTAAAATATATAGGTAAACACTAAAGAGCGAGGTTGTGGGCGGCCGAGCCGGTAGAACAAGAGGAATCATCCTCCACGCTGTGTACTCCCCGAGGAATCTGGTCGAGGCTAATGCTAATGGGCCAAGTTATCAGTGTCTTCTCAAGGTTTGCACTGCTTCCAACGCCACTAAGAATGTTGAGAGGCGTGCGATCACTTTCTGTAAATATGGAGCAGCATATCAGGGTTACACTTCTTGGGCCGCCAGATACCTTCAGTTTTGATAAGGGGCTGGAACTTTGTAGGAGTCCTTGGAGCAGAAGCGGAGCCAGCTTGATGTAATGCCCATGCTATCAAATGCTGACTAGCTTCGTCCTAGCCCTTAGCATCACTTAGAGATGTGCAAAATACTCCAGAGCATTTACAACGGACGCACTAGGCTTTCAACTTACTCCATTGCAAACCCATCTGCAGCATTATAGCATTATTAAAGGTTTAATATGCAACTTTCTTTACACCAATTTAGCAAAAAGCCCGGACCGGATCACGGTGAAAAGACTTCCGAAAGAAATAGTGAAGTAAAACTCCTTCTGGATTTGTTGTTCTGAGCTATGTGTTCACACTGACGGGACAGTGCTTCTTTCAGCGTTGTGACACTCTGAGACTCATTTTCACACGTGAACCCCTTCCTCTCCAAGACCAGACCAATTGTCCCTTTTGTTTACAGCAAGAAAAATCCTTTTACCCTCACCCTCCTCTGCTCTCTTGCATTTTCCTGTCCTATCCTATTTTCTTCTTCTGGGTTTTCCCCCCCCTCGACATCAAACCCACCACTTCTCTTTCACACTGGCTTTAACACAAGAAATGGAGAGGAAAAACTTCAGCCTTAATTTGCCACTTAGGTTTTGTCACATATCCTCAGCCAAATCCTCAAGTCTCAACTCCCCCCCCCCCACCCCACTCTCTTGCACTTGTGTCCACTCCCAGCCCCTCTACCCAGATGGCGGAGTATCATTTAGTAAATCCATATTAAGGCTAGAATCATTCTGTCTCCGTTTCAGGCATGAACATGACAATTTGAATTAAGTCATCGCCAAACCTCCTCCCATTTTCACTCTCTTTCCTCGAATGTCTGTCGAGTTTTTTCTCTCCGTTTATTAGTTTCCACATATCCCCCGCCCCCACTGGTTTCACTGCGGGTTCGATAATCTGCTTAAAAACCTCTGGGCTGTGCTGTCTTTGCAGTGCGACCAGCCATGGCCAAACACACCGAGACATTGGGGGGGGGGTGGCTAACACGGGTGTCTGCAATGAATCTGGATTTGTGCATTGGTGGTGGGAGAGTGAGGACAGATTTCCATTTAAATACGTCTCACTCACAGAATTTGGCAGGTTGTTCCCATGGCAACAGTGGCCCATCTTTGGATTGAGTGTGCATGAGCTGGTGTTTGTCTCATTGTGTGTGTGTGTGTGTGTGTGTGAGTCCTGACCTCTTAGAATGACACCTTTAGCCCGTTAGTTTCGCTACAGAGGCCGGGGCCGACCAGTCGCTCTCTTGTCAGAGCAGACTTTTGGATTCAGTTCTCCTCACTGATATTAAACATTACTTCTACTCAGCTGAGCTCTGAGCTCTTCTCAGGCTGCAGTGACAGCGAGTATCTTACCCCGCTCGCTTTGCACTATATCTAACAAACACATGGGATTTAAAGGTATGATCTGAAACCAGGTGATGGATTAGAACCAACTACAAGTACAAGATGATCCAAAGGTGTTGAACAAATGGACTGAGTATGAATGTGTGAATGTATTAGTGCATTAATGATTGTTATCATGTATGAAATGTTAATGTTAATATAATAACTCATGATTGCTGTGCTGCAGCCGTGTAAACATCATCTTTATTTTTTGTGTCTTGCTGCTCATTCTCCTTCGTATATTCCCTCAGGATGGACGGAGGTAGGTAGAACTGAGGTGCAGAGGACTGAGGTACAGAGCACTGAGGTACAGAGGACGGAGGTACAGAGCACTGAGGTGCAGAGGACGGAGGTACAGAGCACTGAGGTGCAGAGGACGGAGGTACAGAGCACTGAGGTGCAGAGGACGGAGGTGCAGAGGACGGAGGTAGGTAGCACTGAGGTGTAGAGGACGGAGGAACAGAGCACTGAGGTGCAGAGGACGGAGGTGCAGAGCACTGAGGTGCAGAGGACTGAGGTACAGAGCACTGAGGTGCAGAGGACGGAGGTGCAGAGCACGGAGGTGCAGAGGACGGAGGTGCAGAGGACGGAGGTTCAGAGGACGGAGGTAGGTAGCACTGAGGTGCAGAGGACAGAGGTACAGAGCACTGAGGTACAGAGGATGGAGGTACATATGGGCAGAGGATGGAGGTAAACAGCACTGAGGTGCAGAAGGGCTCACCTTGGGAAGAGCCTGATCCCTGCCATTATAGCTGCCCTGAACAAAAGGCCTTGCTTAACAGGCCAGAGTGGGAACTTCTGATTGTTGTTTAACTTTATTTGTACATTGTGTTTTTATGTGTTTACTGTTCTTTGGTGGGAATTTTCTATTGTACAGAAACAGGGCTGTGGGGACAATAAAGTCTAAAGTCTATATTTGAAACTCTTTCAACACTTAAATGCATCACAGCCTCTGATTGAGAGCTGCTTTTATTGCTTTTGGGAAAGGAAACTGTAAACAATCAATTTTGCTTTCCAGTCTATTTGTTGTATTTAAGATGCTTTACTCTGTTATCAATTTTATGAAAAAAATGCAGCATGCCTAAAAGCAGACATTCATACGTCTGTTCTGTGTTCATTCTACAATGATCCCTAATTTGAATATCATATTTGGAGCAGATGATACACATTTCAAGAATCACAATCCCGCCCAGCAGATGTCGGAGCATGTAACAGAAATGGACCTGGATTACTCACAAGCCTGGCTGAAAAGACTAAACCAGCCGTGTGCTGATCAGTTCAGCCCTCTTAAATCTGCTGCTGCAGAATCATGAGACACAGCACCGAGGGAGGTGGGAGGGGAGGGGAAACGTGTTGATAAAGGCACCAAAATGAAACCCGCGTGCACATGCTAAATGGATTACTTCCCCTCAAATTGAGAGATCATTGTGTGTCAGGAAACTTGGACCCCCTGCTGGGTTTCAGGCCAGGGGGTGCATTGAGGGTTGGGGTGCGGGTGAATGGTTGGGTTCACAGATCTGCAGACGGAGACAGAAGGAGCAGGATCTGACAGACTGCAGGATGGCAGAGCTAAAGGGAGCAACCTGACAGGAAAAAAAAAGAGGAGAAGCTCTTAGAGCCGGTGCTGATTGAAAAATCCACAGATCCCTCCCCTGCTGTGCGGGCGCAGCTGCAGTGCCGCATGCTAAAAGACTGGCGAGGAATCAGGGTAGGATGGGGTGAGATTAAGTTTCAAAGGGAATGTGAAACAAATATGTGTGTGTGTGTGTGTGTGTGTGTGTGTGTGTGTGTGTGTGTGTGTGTGTGTGTGTGTGGCTCACAGCAGCAGTTTTAAAGGACACTGATTAAAAGTTTCAGATTAGAAAAATCTGGTTATCATTGCATCTAAATCACAAGTGGGAGCTAAATAATCCACAAGTATCATAGTGTTATGCACTACTACTCTTCACCTTATCGTCTATCAGGGTTAGGCAAGTCCAATCTCTAAAGCGGGAAGGGCTCCTTTAAGTTTAAATTTGATTAGTTGGAGCCAAAAAAAGTGAGTTTTTGTCCTTTTGGGGAAATGATTTCTCACTGTACGAAAACAGATCTGATTCCTGTCGACTTTGACAGACTTTAAAATCACTGTGTGTAACTTTAAAATGGTTCACAGCTCACTAACCACCTATTTCCACATAGTCCGCCCGATGGCTCACGCACTGCACCGCTGGGTCCGTTTCTGGAGCGTGAGCCGCCATCAGCAGCTGAACACGGGTACACAAGATGCAGGAGAACTACTCAATGCACAAACTCCTGTTTTTTAATTTGGGACACTCAACAACACAAAAAATACCTGACGTCAGAGTGCAACTCCACCCCTTTGATGTCCTCTATTGTGCTCATTGTTCCTTTATTTTCTTGTGTAGTAGATTTGATGTCAAGCTTTTTAAACGGTCATGCAGTTATTTAAGTCTGGTAACAACCACTCCTACATGTAAGAGTATTAGGGTTAAGTTAAAGCAGGTGTGAGTTTGTACACCTCAACAAATCAATATGAGAGAAGGTGGGTGTTCGTCTTTCCAACACTTCCTTCCTGCTGAATGTGAAATCCCCGATCCCTGACAGCAGGCCTCCGTGACTCAATCCACCGCCACTCTGCTCAGGTGATTGACAGCTGTGAGCAACATGGACACAATAGCCTCCTGATAAACTGTGCGTGTCTTCAGGGGTCAAGGGGTCACATCGAAGGCCACCTGTACGGGCCAGGAGTGCAACATCAACACTTAGCCCCAACACACACACACACACACGCAGCCGTGCAGGATGACATGCTTCTCTTCCTCCCTGGAATGGCAGCAGACAGCGGTAAATTAAAAAGCTCTTTTCCTAATAATTAGCCCCTCGGCGGGGGCGACCTTTGTGCTTCCCTCAGCGGGAGAAGCACACAGGTAATTAATGCCCCCCCCCCAACCCCACCCTCTTCTCCTCATCATGACACACACACACACACACACACCCACCCCTGCCCCTGTGGGGCGAGGGCTACACGGGCCAACGAGTCCCCTCTGAAAATGATATCCTGTCCTCCATGCCCCCTCCAGGGCATCCCACCTGGGCATCCATGGGCAATGACAGGGAAACAGTGTGTGTGTGTGTGTGTGTGTGTGTGTGTGTGTGTGTGTGTGTGTGTGTGTGTGTGTGTGTGTGTGTGCAGGGATGTTTTTGTTGGAGGAAAACACAGACATTACTTGCATGAGGGGGTTATTGTAGAAATAACTGTGGTTCGAAAAGTAGAACATAGTGTCGGCAACAACTGAGTGTGTTTCTGACAATGTGTGTGTTTTTGTTTGTGTCTGCTGTGGGCATCCATATGGTCTGTGTGTGCATACGGAATTTGTCTTTGTGCATGCTCGAGCAAATCTTTTCAAGCATGAGTCCATGGGCTATTTGTGAGCATATATGCTGTGTGTGTGTGTGTGTGTGTGTGTGTGTGTGTGTGTGTGTTAATGTAATGGTGGGTTTTAGCCTGTCAGAATAGCTGTGTAATGGTCCGTGTTCCCTTTTGATAAGTCTTACAGTTGTGACTGCGGCCCCCTTCTCTTATCTCCAGAGGACAATGTTGCACTCAGAGCAGCAGCTGCCACAAGCACCTCACACACACACACACACACACACACACACACACACAAACACACACACAAACACACACAAACCCCTATTCATCTCCACACGCTCAAGTTCACACAGACAAGCAGACACACACACCAGCACACATAATCACAAGCACAGGAAAGTGTGCAGACGAGTACACACAGCCCAATGCAACCAACACGAGCGTGCAGTCATCATCAGAGCACACACATCCTCTCAGTCTAAACAACTTTGTTCTTATCTCTCCAACTCTTTCTGACTGGAAATTACTGCGTCATTATCCAGCACTCACCTCCTTAAACGGTAATAATTGATAAAATGAGATTGATTAAGCATGCTATTAGTGCAGGATAATTGGCTTGATAATGAGCAGATTGCCTGCTAATTACTGAACAGATAATAAGACGGAAATTTGCCGCCGGGCAGAAACAGTCAAATGGCAGATATGCACTCTGTGAAAACGATCAAATACAGGACAATGTGGCCAGATATCTGCTGAAGATTTCCTCCTTCCATCAGCCAGGCTCAGAACTCTCACTGCTGTTTTAATCAGTCAGTCACACTTTTTTTTAAAGATCCAAAGCAAACAGTAAGCATGAGCTTTAACTTTTGTTGAGCCATACTGTGCGGTTAGCTTTGAGAAGGTACGAGCCTCCTGCATGATTCATCTTACATGTCAAAAGATCTCAACAGTGACCGCTCTGGTTCCAGAAGTACATTTCCCCCGTTCAAATCCTCCGTTGACATTTCTCAAAAATCCTTGTATCAAGAGATTGAAGCCTGTAACCATGACAACCAGCTATCCCAATACTCGTGTCGTGACTTTAAAACATTTGATTTGGCGCAGAAAACAGAGTTAAAAAACGAGAAGAAAAAGGGAAAGGTGCAAGACTGTGTACATTATTTTCTTCCAGAGTCAATGAACTACACATCCCATAATCCATTGCAAATCATACCTCTTCTTCTTAAATGTAACTTAAGTTGTTGTTATCGTGTTTATACTGTTAATGTTGTACTATCTTGTAGTTTGTGTTGTTGAATATATAAACTACATTCACTGCAGCAGAAAAATGTTATTAGTACATTATACATGTTCGCTAATTAACTTGCTAGCCTGCTAGCGAAACTATCTGCTCGCATACGGGGAACATTGCCATAGTAACAGCGAGCTCCACCAATCAGAGACGTCACTGTGACACTCTATGATCGTGGGTTGTGTAGTTCTTTTCCCCGATGTTAAGAATAAACCGTGTTTCTATTAAAACGAGGATCCTATCAGACGAACTTGTGTCTCCTACAGGAACATCAACCATCGTTTCAGACTTAGGTAGCTCGTGGTCAGTCTACCTGTGATGGTTATGACATCATAGTTAATAATCAAATCCATCCATCTTTACTTCTGGAACCACACCGTTGAGCCCTATGAGAGGAGCTTCTACAGTGCACTATTTTTCTTTGCTGTACAGTTTTTAAAGCCCTCCGCTCTGAGGCGAATGTGTGGTGTGTGAAATTGAGCTAAATAAATAAAATGAGCCTGTGTCGTCCTGACTGCATGTTTACCTCACACAGTTTGCGATGAAAGAAAGAATGACTGTCTCTGATGAGTGTACAATTTGAACAATTTGCAAGCACACAAATGCAAACAGTGTAAGCAATCAGAAGGAGCTATTGCTCACACGCTGCAGATAGATTTCCTCTTCATGTGTGTTCAAAGTGTTGCTTGTTTGATTAACTGAATGTGTAAACTTCATTTAAGAGACAGAAAAATGCAATTTGCACCTTTCCAACGAGCCCCAGAGATGTTAAATTCTGCCTCATTGTATCTTCAAACCACATAAACCGTGCTATATCGTTGACTAACTGAGCCTGTGAGATGAAGCTGGCTTTGTGATGCTAATGTTTGATTGTTTTCCTTCCCTTTGCCCTCTTTAGATACGACAGAGGATATGGAAATACGGGGAGAGAGTGTGGGGATGTTATGCAGCAAAGAGACGAGGGCCGCAGTCAAACCTGGACCATGTGCATGAGGCACATGATCCAAACCTGCAACACGCCACAATATTAACGTGTGAACCTAGAAGATCACTTCATTCCCAAACACTGAAGTCTGAACGTGTTGAACAGTTTTGGAGGCATCAAATAGTAACTGCATTTTCTGATTTGATGAGATGATGCCCACGCAGCTCATGATATTATTTGTCTCCCTTCCCTCTCTCTTGTCCGTCCTCATCCCGTCCATTTGGAGGCGTTTTTTTAAGGATCCGTGTCAATACAGCGGCCATCAATGGTCCTCTGTCCTGCTGCCTGGGCCTCTGTTTGCCTTAGGGCTTCCCCCTCGCTCTGAGCAGCCTCCCTTTGTGTGGGAGAATCACATGGAAAGAAAGCAAAGATGACAGAGTTGGGTGGGGGGGTGAACAGACAGGGAGTTTTGGCAAACAGAAGCCTGTCACAGCTCAGCGGGAGGTGCTACAGCCGCTGCCTCCTCTGCTGCCGCTGTGGAGAGTTTTAATCGCCGGGGCGTCTTAAAGACCCAATTAGACAAAAGGAGGGTTTTTGTGTCGTCTCTGCAGTGCGGGCTGGACATGGACAAACAACAGTGTGAGAACTGAGGGATGTTTGGTGTGGCTGAGAGGGGGTCTGTTATGGTCAAGAGCTGTCTGATAAATGCCTCCTTCTGTACTGTACTGACAGATGGGCTGGAGAGGCTGCTGAGGGGGAGCCGAGTCCAGGAGTCACCTATAGAAAGCTTCTGAATATTTCAGGCTTGACGGCATGTCATGCTCTGGTTTGGTGTCAGGTTGGCAGCAGGGAAAGGTATGTGAACTCACACAGCCTTCCTTTAACTTAGAAATATAGGGCACATATAGAAACTTTATTCCCATGTCTGTCCATCTTAAAGCTGATAATATGAGGCTACTAAGAGCTCGTCGGTGCATACAGCACGAGGAAGAGTGTGTCAGATGTCCTAGTCTGGATTCCAGGCGTGTTTCCAGACATCAGGCCACTGTGGTCTCCGCTGTCATTAACCTACATCGCTCTAAATTACCTCCTATTCCCAACGAGGGGAGAACGAGAAGTGAGTGGGGGAGCAGGCGGAAGAAAGAAAGAAAGAAGGAAACAGAGGACAAAGGAGTAGGGGAGAGAGGTAGAAGAAGAAGAAGTAATGTTGGCATGAAATTCAGGAGAAAGGAGGCAGGAGAAAGGCAGCCGGGATAGATGAGGACAGTGATGGAAGCTGACAAGAGAGAAAAAAAAGAGGAATGAATGAGCGAGGTAAGGCCTAAACCATTAGGAAATGAAAACCCAGCATAAAACTTTGTCATATTTTGTCACCGGATCCTGCATTAAAAGTGAAAAGTGTGATTTATTAGTGTTTTGTTTTCAGCGTGAAGATGTAATTCATGGCACTGTAAATACTGGCGCTGCCTGAGCGTGTCATTTTGACGACATTTGGGAGTCCTGGCTTTTAATTAAAATGCCGGAGAGGGAGACGGAGACAGCGTGTCCTTGTGTACGTTTCCTTCTCCATACGTGAGAATATTTCAACGTCGTGTTTTTATCAAGTGTAATTAATGTGCTGTTCTATCGGCTGCCATGCTCAAGCTGTGCACAGTTTTTACCACCGTGGTTGCACACACACGCACACGCACACACACACACACTCACACACACACTTATATTATTCACAAACACAATGCAAAGAAAGAATGAATGACAGAGCGATGGAGTTGACTAGACTGCAAAGAAAAACACACTCACACACTCCACTGCCTCAATTACCGAGCAGAAAAGAAAGAAAGCGATTATTGAATTCTAAGACAATTGCAACGGAGGCAAAGCGTAATAAGTAATGAGCATGTTGTGCGAATGGATTATGGCGGAGAAATGGGCATGAAATTGAAAAACAACAGTTATCAGCGAACGTGAAAAAGATTAGACAAAAGGCAGCTTGTTAAGAAGGCGAAGAAAGGAGCAGAGAGGTGGAGACAGTTGAAGTGCGAAGGGATGTGATTGGCAGCAAGTGACAGGGTGATTGATGGGTAATGAATGGCTTCATACACCTGAAGCCTCGGGGCGAGGGGGCGGGGACAAGAGCAGCTCAGGTGTCACGGCGAAGTGGGAGAGGAAGATCTGAAGTAATGATATGAGTTACACAGATGCTGACCACACATGAGGGGTCATAAACGCTCACACACTCCCAGCTAGTCATGCATGTCCACACATAAACACCCCCAAACACACACACACACACACGCACACACACACACACGCACGCACGCACACACACACACACACACACACACACAAACACACGCACACACACACACGCACACACACAAACACACACACACACACACACACACGCACGCACGCACGCACACACACACACACACACACAAACACACGCACACGCACACACACACACACACACACACACAAACACACACACACACACAAACACACACACACACACACGCACGCACACACACACGCACACACACACAAACACACACACACACACACACACGCACGCACGCACACACACACACACACACACACAAACACACGCACACGCACACACACACACACAAACACACACGCACATACGCACACACAAACACACACGCACACACACACACACACACACACACACACACACACACACACACGCTGACGAAGATTTTTTGGAGGGTATTCTGTTCCTCTATTGTAGAGATAGGACAGTGGACAGAGCCGGAAATCAGGGACAGAGAGAGTGGGGAACAGCACATGTGAAAGGAGCCACAGGTCGGACCCGAACCCAGGCCGCCCGCGTAGAGGACCTCAGCCCCCCGCACATGGGGCGTTTGCACCACCCACCAGGCTGCCGGCGCCCCCCACATGCTGACAATGATGCCGTGTTAACGATAGTGCTGAGATTCAATGAGTCACTGATGAATCACTGAAAATACAAAAACACTAATTATTATAATTCTATCATGTTGTGTGTCAGTTTCTTCTTCAGGAGTTTCCTGAAATCCTTGTTACCCTCTTTCCTCCTCAGATCCTCTCACCTTCCCTCATTTAGGGTCACAGCCTCCGTGACACTGGGACCATGGACATCAAACTGTATGTGATATGAGGAGATTTCCCTGTCAGTTTGACCTACATGCTAGAAGTTCCACAGACATAAAAAAAAGTCTTTGATGTGCATGATTGGAACGGCTGGTTTAATCGCGTGGACCGGTTCTGATTGGTCCGTCATGGTTACAACAAGCTTTCCCAAACATCACATTTCTGCAGGAGACTTTGCTGAACACAAAGGCAGAGCAGAAATGTATGAACGGCACAGGATGAAGCATTGTTTGCTTTTGCAGGTTAGTAATCAGAGTTTAAAACACAGAACTTTCACGATGTCATTCAGATGAAATTCACGTTAATGTTATTTTTGGTTTTATAACATTCGGTTTGCTCTTACTTTTGCTAAGAGTGTAAAATCGTTTTGAATTATAGCATGCTGATCAAAGTTCCTCGTGCATGACTGGTACCGTAGTTTCACTCTGTTCTGATTATAGTTGGAAAAAACATCCAGATGCTGCTTGAAATGATGAACAGTCATTTTGTTCTGGTACAAAATAAAGTGTCTTGTTTCAGTTAAATGTTATTTGTAATCTGGTAGCTCTGCGGGGTACACACTACAAGATTTTTGGCCTGATTCCCCCCTTAAGACCAAAGTCAGCAAACACCCGAATATCTGATGGGTCCAAAGATGGTCTTGTCAGATTCTCCTGAGGTGTGAGGCGTCTTAAAAGCGGAAGACGATCTGGGCCGCCCCGATTTAAATATCAAACGTTTTCAATATTTACAACCAGAAATCCGGTTGTGTCGGGAGACCACGGACTAATCAGGAAGCAAGCTGACTGAAGCAGGAAGCAAAACAAACATAACCATGGCGACGACAGCGATAGTTAATGGATGGATAATAATAAGGAAAAAACGTTTGGTTGAAAAGAGGATTTTTTTTCCAACAATGGGAGAGAAACATGAAGATCTGCTCAGTTTCAAAGCGTTGCACGGCTCTTAAACGAAACATGCAGAAAGAATAGTTTCAGAACAGATGTGATGTCTTTAGTTACTGTCGGACAAGCGTGTCTTTTTCCGTGCTGCTAGTTTGCACTGAAACGGGATACGAGTTACAACTAAATGGATATAAACAGATATGAGAATGTGTCCGCGCTGCATGAAGTGAACATGACGGCCTGCAGCGTGAACACAGTGCTGGTGCACATTTCAAAACACATGGGAAGGATTCTCCGACATATTGCACGAAGACATAACACACATTTACACATGAGAAAAATCCAAACAGAGCCAGTTTCAAAACCTGATATTTAAACAGATTTATACAAGATGCACGTTCTGCTTCTCACCACCTGTTTGGGTGTCTGTTTGCTGTTGGACTTATTACACCATGCTGCCACGAGAGCGATGAATCACATCTCCGTCAGAGCTTCAAGAGCCCTCAAAGCAAGCAAACATCCCTCCGGAGGATAACTCATCTCCTTACATCTCTGTACGTACAAACAACATCCTTCAAAACAACTTTTCATCCCCATCTTTCCCTTCTTCCTCTTTCTTTTCCCATCCTCTCTCTCTCTGGCTTCGTACTTTTACTCAGGGATGCAAATAAAAAACAGCCCCGTTTCCGACACCAGTTGTAACGTTACACTGATGTTCTTTTTAAACCTTCCCTTCTGGCGTTTTGTTCCAGGCAAGCCAGAAACTCAGCAGGACAACTTTTCCCACTCATGCTCAGTAGTTAGCTCATGTTGACAGGGTTTGGGGGAAACTAATTTGTGTGTTTTTTTTATTCTTGCTAAGTCTAGGGGCTTGATGTGGGTTTGTGCAAAGGTTCAACTTGAGGTAAAATAAGATATATAAGACACTTTGCAGAAAAACGTCTGAATAAGGTTCAGAAAAGTCAGAATCTCTGTTGGATTGCAGCCCTGTATCACCCTCACCGAGCTTTAACGAGGAACAGGCAGCTGAATATAAGAACACGGGTGCCTGTGTCTCACTATTACTCATGTATCACACAGCATATGTGCGTAAGAGGGCAATATCAGCACCCTGGTGAACAAAAACATGAACCTGGTTGACAGGAATTTCAAACAAGGTCAGACACCACAGAGAACCCGGAGTGTCCCGAATCAGTCACATAAATGAATTTGTAAGATATTTGGCACACAGGTGGAGGTATGTGTGGGGACGGGGTATTACAAGCTGTTATTTGGACTGGTCTTTCAAAAGAGGGGGTCATTGGAGTCGACAGTTGGGGTCTGTAAAAAGTCCACGAGGAAATGAAGAGCTGGGAGGAGGGATTTCTCCTTGATAGGTGACTGTTAGGCAAACATAACTGCTGTAAAAGCGCTCATAAATCATAAGTACAGGGAAAGGCCTTGGCAGTGCAGTGTACACACTGCACAGCCTCAATGGGCCTCACCTGGAGCTTAAGTATAGGTTGATGAGGACAAATGTGATGGGACAGACAGATAGAGACGGGAAAAAAAGGAATAGGTAAGAAAAAGACAAGCTGGGGCAGTGTGGAGCATGAACAAGTTTATAAGAAAGGACACGAGAGAGAAGTACAAAAAACAACAGACAGCTGCCTTGATTGAGGAATGTGACAGAAGCAGGATGAAGGGAGAATTAAAAGGAGTGCGAGGACAGCAGAGGGAGAAAGGGGAGGGAGTGATTGATGAAGACCCTGAGTCACAGGTCCTTGGAGGAGAACGGGACACCTCACTTCATCACAGCCGCGCACACACCTCTTTGTCAGTGCTCATGAGAACAGCCTCGACAGACTTTGATCCTGCACACACCTCAAAAAACACTCCAAAGAAATCCATAACTATATGTTTCTATCAACCCACTGACCCCTGGCTGACCCCTAACCACACAAACGTAGCCTCTAGTAACTGCAGGGGCGGTCAAAACTTTGGTGTTGCTTTAATATTCCATGCAGAAGTGAAGTTGCTCTCACTTTGTAGCTCTGATGAAACAGTTCAAATGTCTAAAAAGAGCATTAAGGAACCTCAAATGTAGTAATGCAGTAAGATGTGTAGTGAGTGAAATGATAAAGTGAGCTTACTGTATGATCAGACATTAAGGAAACATGCTATGTTGAAGTGCTGGCTTCTCTGACAACAATGCAGCAGCCAGTATGTCCTCCTTCTAACTTTAGATTCTGGTCCTGAATGGTCTGGATTTGTTTGGACCAGAGAAGGTAGGCGGTTTTAAGGCCCCCCCACACGGCCGTTTTGGACGCCCCTCGGTTTGCCAGATATGAGAGCAGTTATCAGGTCAAACCAACAGGTGTTGCAGCGATGGAAGCGGGCAAGAGAACTGGTTCAGATAGAAGTGATTGTACCCGACCTAAAAAGCCTCTGCATGTTTCTAATAAGCTCCACGAGCAGAAACGTGCTCAAACTAGGATCAATATTGGAGATGCTTTTGAAAAATGGAGAGAGGTTAGAACGCAGAAAGGTTTACAGACCGATGCAGAGCTGGATAAACACTGAAGCTTCAGTGTCCACCACATGGCAACCTGCGTGAGCATCCACCCTCTCCGAGAGACAGCTCTCTCCGATGTTTTAAATTTGCACTGCAGTACCAATTTTAAACACTTGTCAGAAATACATATTGCTCCTTTAAAGCTGGGCAAACACTATAAGGTAATGAGGCCCGATTCTCCCCTACTGACAATATAAAGCTAAGTCCTGATTTTCAGCATTTTCACCTGTCGCTGTGTCACTATGGTTACCAGAAACAAACATGCAGCTCTTTTAAAATTTGTTTCAAAGATGACTAACAGGGTTGTGTTTATGGTGCATATTGATACAAATTCAGCTTGCATCACCCACACAAACACACACTCAGGCGCACTCGTGCATTTGGAGGCAGCTAACCAGTGGAACGCGAGATCAAACTGCATTAGACATGTTTATATTTGATATTTGGTGTAGCAGGCCCACTGGTGGACGAGCCCACAGGGAAATCCCTGCTTGGGTTCCTGTTTGGTGCTAACACTGATGACTGCAGACAGCAATGATTAAACACAAAATCCCTCTCTGCAATGCAAAGGAAGGTCAAGTGACCAAGTTGAAAGTGTTTTGGCTGTTCTATATTTTTGTTGCTTTTCGTACACTCACTGTGGAAATCTAGCTGCTGTGGAGGCTGGTGGGTTGATTTGCTTCTGAATCAGTGACAATGCTTTCGTCTGTGGACACAAACACGCACACAAATACACTGTTTGCTCATGCTTCACATCAAACAGCGTCTGTAGACAGGTAATGCCTGTGTGCGAAAAACACTAAAAAGGAGAGCGAGAGCACGAAGGAGAGAAAGCACGGGAGGTAAACAGTATGTGGGCTTTGATGTCGTTTGATGTCTGATGCTTATTGCCTCTTTCTCTTTATTAGACGAGAGCGGGATGAGGCAGAGGCAGGGAGGGGAATGAAGAGACAGACAACATGAAAGCATCATTAGACAGCGGTGCATTTAACCTCTCACAAAAGGCATATACACAAACAGGAATCAATGCCAGCTGATGTGAATGCCACACACCTTGCTGTTGGTAATGAAAAGGATTCCTCCTCTATCCGCTCACACGCTGTCTCCTTCTGTCACCCTGAATCGGATAATGTGCCATGGGGCTGTTTAAAGTGCATTAAACATTTTTATTTCCTGAAATAGCAAAGAAGCAAAACGTATTGGACATGTGGCTGCAGGAGCTGGGGTTCAAACCCCCAACCTTCTGGTTAAGAGACGCCCGACTCTACCACTGAGAATGGCGTTCCGCTCAGTGAGGAACCCTCACCTTGCTGTGACGACTTTGCAATGTGGAGCTACAAGCTAACTAAAGAGCGCTAACATTAGCATGCTAGCACAACAATGCAGGCCACAGGTGATTGCAGCTCGAGCTGAGGACTACTGGATCAAAAGTCGCACATTCTGTCTTTAAGAGCAGTCCACAAAAAACGTCGTTGCCAATTCTTCCTGCCCGCTGCCCTAATGTCTGTTGTGTTGTTATGTCCATGTTGTTTTATCCCATTTTCAACATCTGTTCAGATTTTAAAAACTTGCATGGGCCATGCTGAAGATTCATGCAAAGCGCGTTCTTTTTTTGGGGTGTTATTTGTGTAAGCTTCTTTGTGCTTTACAATAACAAAAGAGAAATTGTGATTCATTAGTTATTTTAACATCAATTAGGCAGGCTCTCCACCTTCCTGTTCATGGGCATATGTGTGTACAAATCAAATATAAATGTGGCTGAGGACACATCACACTATCACACTCTTATTGTTTCTCCTCATAGCTTAAATTTCCCCCTGAAATCAGCAGCATGACAGTTAAAAAGCCACCTGACACCTCCCTCTCCTCACACTCACACACTTCCTCCCCTCCTCCACACACACACACACACACACACACACACACACACACACACACACACACACACACACACACACACACACACACACACACACACACACACACACACACACACACACACACACACACACACACACACACACACACATATGCACACAGTGACCCTTTGATCCCCGCGTCAATCCATCTGTTAGCAGACCCAGTTGACCTCCACCTGACTGTTGATGCATACACAAGCCCCGAGAACCACCGACTGTGCCCTCTTCCACCTTCACGCACACGCAGACACACACACACACACCAACATTCGTATGTTATATTGGTACAGTGTGGGATTAGACGGGTGTTAGTGATGTAAAACATTCAATGCCTCCATTCTAATATAAAGGACCTTGGGGCTGGACAATAATCCTCTATAGGGGTTTCTACTCAAGACTACTAATCTCTAAGCTCGCCGAGGTTCTGGCTAAACTGACTGAATCGTACTGTATGGGGAATCTGCTGGTTGGAAGTGGATTTAAGTGCCATAGTTGTTCTGAAACAGGGGCCAAGACTACAATTAGAGTAGGGGGACTCGGCTTGCATGCACAGTTTTACAATGGAAAAACAAATAATGGAATTTAAGAGCCCCTTAAAGCTCCTGTGAGGAGTTTGTAACCGGTTATAAAACAGACTGAAATGAATCCTGATGCCTCTATAGGACCTAAAACAGACCATCAGAATCAAGATTGTTAATGTCTATATTCTGATTATTAATGCCTGAAGCTGCTGCAGCGGGGTAGGTTTCAGACAAATTCAGCAGCCGCGTTTTAGCAGGTTGTCAGGAGGCTTAAGGCCCGCCTCAGCTGCAGCTCTTTGCCTGTCGTTAGATTGGATAGAGTCAGCATTTCCAATATGGCAACCACCATGGATAGGCTTCAAAACAGCCATTCAGAAACCAGTGGGTGACATCACTCAGACTTCGTCCATGTTTATATACTCTACAGTCCTTTCCATCTGAGTCCTTTATCATGGAGTATCAAGGAGCATATTCACTCTGAGCAGTGCAGACATGCTGAGATCCCACAAACCAGAAAGGCTCATTGAACGTTAACCTCTCACAAAATTATGGAATCAAAAACAATTTAGCACCAGCTAACATACCTGCTACTGGCTCATTTATCATCTTAGCAAAGAGAAAGACGGCTCGCACACTGCAGGGGTGACCTTTTCAAACTCACCTGCTCTTCATCAGACACTGAGTCTCTTTGCTTTAGTGACTTTTTGCTCGTCTCTGCACCGGCCCTATTTGGTTTGGATTTGCATGATTTCTCGATTGTTGTACAGTTTACGTTTGTCATTTTAACATATATTCACATTCACTTTCCACTAAAGAGGCCACAAACAAGAGTAGAGTTCAGACGAACACCAAGTGTTTCAATGCTTCTAAGAAGCTGTCTACATATGACCTGCAGATCTGTTTTAGAGAGAGAGTGCCAGACACTGCAGATGGATGCTGGGTAATAGTTTGGGCTGAAAGATCAGGTGAGGATGGTAAATATGCAGCATAATTAAACTGCTGAATTGGAAGGTTATGTTTGGCAAATGTTAGTAGAGAAAAAAGCCGATGGCACTTGTGTTTCCCAGAACAACTTGACTGCAAAAATTACTCGTAGAATGCAGGAGTTGCTCGGTTACGGAAATATTTTTTCTGTATTTCCCCTTTTTGAATTATTCAGAATCCAAATTTAAGTCTTGTAATTTCAAACAAAATTCAAGTTTTACCCACAAACTCAGACAGATATTTAAAAAATTCAAATCAAATCACAAAATCCTGTAAGTTTAAAGTGGTCTGCTCTAATACCACAAAACAAATCCAGACCCGAACCACTTAGAATCTAAAGTTAGAAGGAGGACATACTGGCTGCTGCATTGTTGTCAGAGAAGCCAGCACTTCAACATAGCATGTTTCCTTAATGTCTGACTATATAGTAAGCTCACTTTATCATTTATTTCCATGCAGATGCACATTAACTACCTCACAGCTCCTCACTTCTGCACAGAAACACACACACTTCTTGACAGCCCTCCTGAGGTCTGCAAACTCTTCTCCTTATCAGCAGCAGATTATCAGCGCCGACTGTATTGTTGGGAATGGGCGCACTATTGCAGGCCTAATAGGCTGCCTAAGTGATTTTGTCATTGTCCTTTTGTGTCCTTGCCTTTCAATCAACCCTCGCTGATTGCAATCTAGCCAACCAGGTGAGTGGATTCGTCAGAAGAGTGACAATTGGCTGCAGAGATGGGGCAGATCCTTTATCTCAGAGGGACTTCCTGGATTAATTGAGACCAGTTAGGTGGAAAAGGGAAGCGAAAACCTTTCAGGGAGGTGAAGAAGATCCCAGCGTTGAGGATGGTGCTGACACAAAAGTGTTTGTTTTATTTGACGGAGGAACGTGATGCCATGTTTCAGCAGTTCTTAGAGACGGGTCCTTGAAAGGTTCAAGGACAGGGAATAGATAACTTTTTTAAATTGATTTTTAGCTGTAATCACTGGTTACCAACACACGCTTCATTTCTCAAGCCAGTTTGGTGTCCCTTTTATCTCTGAAGAAGATTTGTGAAACATAAAAACACAGCTGGAGGTTATCCCTGTGTAGGAAACTAGAGCCCTATTCTCTACCTCCTCCATGTAGGGTTTGAGGATGACAAAGTGAACATCCTGGCCGGAGAGGACCGTCGGTATGAAAAGGGTGTTAAAGAAGCCATCTATGTTAAGGTGGCAAAACCATCCCTTAACCGATGTGGCGGTCTTAGACACCATCTTTCACCAACCTACAAGGCTGTTTTGAATTCTCTCCCAAAACAACTGAAGCCCCAGTCCCACCCTGGAACATGTGACTCCAACGACCTTTAGTCGAGTGGGGAAAGAAACTAGGTCAGTGACTCAGCTAACGGCTCTACTGTATATGAGTCATCCTAGAACATTAGCATGCTAATGATCCACAGAGGCTTACACTTCTAGCTCCGTCCACGAATGATTTGTTTTGTTTATTTCTGTGATATTTTGGTGCCTTGGTCTGCATGTGCCCTGTAACCTTTGAGTCCTCTGCCTCACCTGCCAACACTGAACCCCACAACCTCTAGATAAAAAAGGGCACAAGCCCTGAACTATCCCACCAGGCTCATGATCCTTTAGCCTTAGCCTTAAGGCCCTGACACAGCAAGTAAAGAACTTATGGCGTCACCTCACAACGCCTTTGTCTTGGCCAAAAAGTTGCACTTGAACACACCGCAAAGACTACAGCCGACGGCCAACCACCACGAACGTTCTGCGCATGTGTGAGAGGAAATAACTCTCCATGCCAGCAGGCGGCGGTAGTCCGTTGTTATGATACAAGAAGACCATTTTCACACCGCTGTCGCGCACCACTCGTATTACAGGTAGCCTTCTAATGGAGAATAATGTCTGATAAAAAGTTAAAAAATGGCGCTGGCGTTCTCAGCCCTTGGTCTTTAAGTGGAAAATGAAAAGGAGAGGCGGAGGCGACAAATAAGGAGAAACCGCACTAATGGGTGAAAGCATGGATACTACAGCGGCAGGCTCAAGGGGCTTTCCTGAACCTGTGTCGAGAGCTGGAGGTAAATGAAACCTCCAAACAGCCAATCAGAGAGATTCCTCTCACCGACCACGCCGACCGGCTCCGATGTTGAATCGGCCGAAGAAAGGCAGATAGGGGCCGACGTGTAGCGACGGAGCTGGACACACCGCAAAAACTAAGGCGACGACCACTCACTGTCGATCAAACAAGGGCCGACGGCCGACCATCTCCTTGCTGTGTCAGGGCCTTCAGCCAGTTTAGAACTGAAGAAGACTTTCGGAGGAGGAGAGGTGAAACGTCTTCAAGATATTCAAGCAAGTCCAGTTGTCTTTAGATCGAGCTTCGAATTTGCCATGACCTGGATGACTGCGAAGCTACACAGACATATGCTTTAGTTTTAGTATTAGTAATATTTCTTTAACAGCAATGTTAGAGCTCTGTACTAAGCATATATGAAGCTTTGTGATGAGGGTCAAACTGTTGGAGCGTTTGGTCTTTTCTCTGATTTGTGGAAATTCAGTAAACAGAGTACATGAAGGATCGTCCTTTAATGGATGTGAGTTACTATAATTTAATAATAAATCAAAAACAGTCAATGGGAGTCCATCGAGGTTAACTCTTCAAAAGGTCGGCCTATAAAGGCTAATTGAAGATCTGTAACGTAAAAATGTCAGATGCCGGTCACATGATGAATTTGTGTGTGAGTGTGTGTGTGTGTGTGTGTGTGTGTGTGTGTGTGTGTGTGCATGTGTGCGTGCGTGTGTGTGTGTGTGTGTAGACCTATAGAGACCGCCGCAGTGGTGGGGAGTGTGTTCTGAAATAGCGTGCAGAAAAGTCATTTCTAAACTCTGCTCTCCCCTATGTGGCCTGTTAGCCCCGAGGCTCAGCATGGCCTGGCATTAACATACTGTTCAGCACGTTCTCTGGGACAGCGGGCAAAGTACAGAAATACACACACACACATACACTATGAAACACACACACATGCATGCATACATGCCACAGTCTATCTATCAAGGGAAATAAAGTCTTCCTTGTCCTCCATTATACACACACATTCGAGGATGCTAGCTTAGCTACATCCGGGGAAATAAGCCGATGCACATCTGCTGACATGCACAGACAATTAGAAGACACAAAGTCTAAACAGACAAACCAAAAGCAGAGGGTAAAGAGGGAGGATGACAGCCTGGAGTGGATAAAGTAGAAAAGAGATCACATTGTGGTTTCCACTGTTCCTCCCCCGTCTGTCATTCTTGACTCATGACAAATGAGATGTCACAGGCCACAAGTAAGCACATGCAGGCTTCCCCTCCAGAGTCCCAAATGTCTCCTTATGTCTTTCTTTTTCCTCTCATCTTCATGTCATCCGTCTCTGCTTCTGTTTTTGTTTTGGTGTCCTCTGCTGATGTCGCTGACCCTCGCTAAACACTGTAAAACCTTTCATACATCACCGACACGCCCCCCCCAGCTCTCTCATGCAACGTTAAATTAACTTTCCTCTGACATTGATCCAACGTTTCCCCAGCATTCCCACAGCCCGTATTTTATCCCCGGCTGGCTTTACGGGCCCTTCTGCTCGGCCTCTCGTTACACCCTGCGCCCTGTATTGTGATCCAGCTCAAAAGTTTAACGACAGGCCAGCATCTTGGACTGCTCTGCTGCTTTTTCATAGACAAATCAGCTGTGGATTAATGCTGCATGTTTAGGTTATTGCCATGGTTACAAGCGAACGATTCATGTAATTTCTGTGCGTGTATGAGTTAACCTCGCTGTGCGGTGCATGCTTTTTAAAGTAAACGTCACTCTTGACTCACGATCAATGGTGTGTGACAGTCACGATTCTCCATTTTTAGGCAGACAGTGACGCCCCGACTCCTCTGCCGGCCTCTGTCTCTTCCGCTCCCTGGCTCATCCCAAAGCAGACGCACACTTCTGACCTTTCAGCAATAAAAAGCCTCACTGAAATCTGTTACCGTGAGTCCATGGCTCTGTGACGGAAGGTTTATGTGGCCAGGTTCAGGTACAAAAGTTTGTAGCCAAGACTGAAGATATGTGCACAAAGGAAGGATGATTATATGTCACCATGGAGTCTTAAAATGTTCTTTTATTGAGTAAGTTATCAAAGTTTATTATCTTAACCTCTCTATTTAAACAGGAAACATTCATGGGTCAGTCAGGCTTCTGATATAAAACAGGGACATCCTGAACTGATAACATTTACTGCATCTATAACAAATGTTTGTTATTTTGTCCTGTGAAATGTTGCTGTACAAAGTTTGACTGCACCAGCTGAGGGTAACACTCACATGTTGTTTTCATTTTAAATTAACCTCTCTGTGGTGTATGCACTGGAAGGAGTGAAAGCTTCAAAGGTTTGTGCTCATTGGCATTTTAAATTCTGTAATTTACGGATTGTGTATTTATATGTTTATGCTACTCTGTTGTGGGTGTTTGAAACTCCCCTTGAGACCTCAAGTTAGACATATCGACTGACTCCAGTTTCTCTTTGGAACCAGAAGAGTGATAGCCACGCCCTAAAGCATGTCCTTGATCCTCAGAAGCTACAAAATACACCTTCAGCGAGGTGATCTGGCACTACTACCACCCGACGCCCCTGACGCCCAGCCACCGCCATCGGACTGTGCCATCCCAACCACTGCCCGAAGCCAAGCCACAGCCATCGGACTGTGCCGTCCCAACCACTGCCCGACGCCCAGCCACCGCCATCGGACTGTGCCGTCCCAACCACTGCCCGACGCCCAGCCACCGCCATCGGACTGTGCCATCCCAACCACCGCCACCGTCCACATTCATGCACGGCCTGCTCCAACCTCCACCTCAGCGGCAAGGAAGTGTGGACAACAGGAATGTGAGGAATACAAAGGAGAAATCCTCTTTTGTAAAGCATCTCGAGATAACACTTGTTGAATTGGGCTATACAAATAATGATTGATTGATTACAAATTAAACATCTTGATTTATTCGAGAAGACTTGAAATTAGAGATTAAGAACATACATACTTATTCAATACAGAGGTAAGCTCATTTTCCAATCTGGCTTTAATTAATTTGACTATTTCTTGCAGCCTGCGGAGTTTCCCCCTGCTGGCCAAACAGAGATAATGCAGGTTTAAGGCATTTCTGCATTGGCTTTGTTCAAGTCTTCTATTCAGTCCATGATTAAAATGAAGGCAACAAAGACCATTTTGCTTTGGACAAAAGCATCTGCCAAATAAAATTGTAACATCGTAAAGGCACATGGGAAGTGAATTAAAGTTTCTAAAGAAACGTTTGTATTTTGGTCAACTCTGGCCGGTATATCTAGACGTGTAGACAGTCAGTGTTCACCTTTGGGGGACAAAGAAACTACAATGAAGGTAGCTAGCTTCTAGCTGTGTCAACATTCTCCTTTATTTATTGGAGCCTCACAAAAGACGAGTGCCAGCCGGGTCTGGTGTTATCATCCCAATAAACTGCGGTTATTTATCAGCATGCCATCAGGAGCAAAGATATGAGGAGGAAGGAGTGCAGCCCCCTGCCTCCTAATCAGATGAGCGGGCTGTTATCATCTAATTGTGAAGTGAAAAAGACTCATTTACATGAACACAGGTGTTAATCCTTCTTTATCTCAAACTTTAAATCATCCGATTAAACACCTTCTGACCTTTTTCACAAAGTGCTGCGGGACATTTTTAGAACTTAATCAAAGCTTGAAACTTTTTACTGTTGTAAAACTTCTTCATGCATACGTTAGCTCATTTTCTATTTTCTATTAGGTACTTTGTGCCGCATTCAGCGAACAAACCAACCTGCTGCTGCCATCTGACCGTAAGAAGATATACCATCCCTGTCTGAGCCATATCTGCACCGTGTTTACATGGACGGGACGGCCGGCCGGCTCCTCCCCTTGCATATAAAAGTTGTTTAAGTGAGGGACTAGAGAGAAGAAGAAGAACATACTCACTGCTTATTTGAATTTCACGTAAGCGTTTTAGATCATGGTCATTTCGTGTAAGTTTTCATGCAATGTGAAGCTAGACGAAGAGCGCTACCATTAGCATGCTAACACAACAATGCAGCTCGAGTTGTTTTGGTTTCATACTGGTGCTCAAGGGCGACATCTACATGATCAAAAAGTCGCACATTCTTCCTTTAAGTGTTGCGAGATAACATTTGTTATGAATTGGCGCTATACAAATAAAGATTCGTGGAGTGATGTTTCGACTTTCATATTTTAATTGTTGCAACATGTGCAAAACTGCTCTTTAAAGGAGCAGTATGTAACTCTGACACCTAGTGTTTAAAATGGGTACTGCAGTCCAAATTCAAAACATTAGAGAGCTGTCTCCCCCCCCCCCCTCCTCTCTAGAGTGGATGCTCACGCAGGTCACCATGTGGTGGACACTGAAGCTTCAGTGTTTATCCAGCTCTGCATCGGTCTGTAAACCTTTCTGCGTTCTAACCTCTCTCCATTTTTCAAAAGCA
The DNA here is from genome assembly GCA_020745685.1 of Tautogolabrus adspersus. NCBI lineage: Eukaryota > Metazoa > Chordata > Actinopteri > Labriformes > Labridae > Tautogolabrus > Tautogolabrus adspersus. The sequence goes on from CM036545.1 coordinate 1,591,896, forward strand.
TCTCCAATATTGATCCTAGTTTGAGCACGTTTCTGCTCGTGGAGCTTATTAGAAACATGCAGAGGCTTTTTAGGTCGGGTACAATCACTTCTATCTGAACCAGTTCTCTTGCCCGCTTCCATCGCTGCAACACCTGTTGGTTTGACCTGATAACTGCTCTCATATCTGGCAAACCGAGGGGCGTCCAAAACGGCCATGTGGGGGTGCCTTAAAACCTTTTTGGGATTTAACATTTGGTGGTGCAAGAAAGTCTGACCATGACACTTAAATTGTGAATTACTAAAATATATCCCAGAGACCAATCGGCTTATTTAACACAGATAAACTCTTATCTATTTACTTATTCACTCAACCTGGCAACCCAGAAGCTCCTCTTTGAAATAGTTTGTAACTGACAGATTCAAATGAGTAAGATTTAACGCCGTTAATCACAATTTTTGTACTCTTCGAAAAGAGGGCCCACCTGTGCTCTATGTAAGAAACTTCCTCCACACAGATCTTTTTTTTCTGTGATGCACCAAACACCGCTAATTGCCAGAAAAGCCTGCTTCAAATCCTTTCATAGAATCATGGCTGCCAGACAAAGCAGCTTAGCATTACACCTGATTCATGGCGAGAACAATAGAACAAAATGTGCTTTCACTGTGCCAGATCAACAGCGGGAGAGACAAAAGCAGCCGGACTGGTCGACGCCAGCTTCAGCACACCTGGTCCTCGTGACCTCTCACCTCGGCTCCAGACATCATAGCCAGAGCCAGAGAAACAGGAAGTGCACAAATTACGACTGGCAGGAGGAGGACGATCCGAGGCAGGGTGCTGCAAAGGCCGACTGCTGAGAAGGAAGGATCGGGCGGCAGCTGAGGTTTCATCTCGTGCAAACAGAAGCACGGAGCATAAAGAAGAAAAATAGCACAAACGATGTCAACCATATCCGCACGCACAGGCTGTGTTTTTAATGTTTGAAAAAGAATGACCTATTTCTGGAAACCGTACACACACTGTGTCGGTGAATCGGGACAAAAAAAACAAGCTGTGATGAGCAAATGAGCGCTGCAACACTTGTCAACAAATTTCAATGCATTTAGAATATGTGGGAAATCCTCCCTGAGCGCTAAACCAACATGTGCTGCGGCTAAGGCAAACATGCAACTCTCACACAAAAACACACACACACACACACAAACACACATAAAGAGCGGCCCTGATTTATCACTGGTTGAGTCAATATAGAGACGCATGACAGGAGCTGGTGAGAAGAGAGAAGGATGGGGGGATAACAGGTGGAGGACGCTCCCTCTGGCTACGTTCAACACACAGAAAATGCCCTAGGTAAACAGTGGCATCATGCCAAGGCACGGACATGAGCACGTGCATGAACACACACACGCACACGTCTCAATGTGCACGCTTGTATAGGAGAGCCAGGATACACACACACACACAGAGCCCACTGTAAAGCTGTCATATGCTGGGTTCTGCCGCAGTGCTGAACCCAGCAGCCCTCTCTTCTTTGGGCCCATCTGTCATTCTCACGTCTCTCTCTCTCTCCTCTTCGCTCTTTATTTCTCCTTGTTCTACCTTTCAACCTCTCTCACACTCTTCCCCCTCTCTCTCTCTCTCCTTTTCTCCATCATCATCTTCTTTCATGCCGAAGAAAAGAATCCAAACCTCTGATGAAGGAGACGTGAGGGGGGGAAAGGAGGAAGAGCGAGGCGATAGAGTCTCAGAGTGCATGTCAAACATAGATTTAGAGCTAGTGTTGGAGAGAACCCCAAAATCTGACACATCTGACACACTCATACACACTCACTGGGAATGCTGAGCATGTGAGGAACAAACTGCATTTTGCCCTGCAGCACTGCAACCCTCCCTTTGATTTTGCTGTGGTCTGCACGTCATTAAGTTGTCATTAAAGTATGATGGGAACCGCGAGGCCCTCTTTTGATTTTCTGATGATGAAACTTCTGTAGGTGTTGATCCTCATCTCGATCGTCACACTGGTTTGCTGCTGAATCTAGCTGAGATCGTCCTTTTGAAATAAACCAGAAACTGAAAACCCAAGCTCAACATGTGCAAGAGTTTTCTCAGGAAACATCCCATACAGTATTTAAAACACTGATGGAGAATACTGTAATATGAACAGTAAAGGATTGGATATGTTTCCTCTGCACTCACATCTAATCTATACTGTGCCCAAGCACATTAGAACCCCAAAGTCCAGTTCGTTTTACTAGTGAATGGTGAATGGACTTGAGCTTGTATATTTCTTTTCTAGTCTTCTGACTACTCAAAGCACTTTCACTTGCACGGATGGAAGAGGTGTGCTTCGGCACGGTACAGCTGCTCATGAATGAGCATGGGCCCACAACATGGACATGAAGTAAGCCTATAATCGATCGCCGCCTCTATTATCGTAAAATCCCGAAGTGTTCAGGCTGTATCTGACTAAAATGACTCAAATTAAGTCACAAAGTCAGTAAAGTAGCTGTCATGGTCTCTGTGTAGTCCGCCTGTCCTGTAAACTGAGCATGCTTCATAAGTACGTGAAATAATCACGCATGCAGTCTGTGATGATTCGGATGTGTTTTTAACTGTGCGTGATTGTGAATGAAACCTTTGGTAGAACTTTGTCTGAAACCTAACCCCCACTCTTCCTGAAATGTAAGACCCCCTTTTAAGAAGTGAGCAGCAAAATGTTCTTTCGTCACCTTTCTAGGACGTTTTGCCCTTTTAAAGAGAAATACTAGAAAGCACTCACACACAGACACACACTCAATTTACCTCCCTGCCAGATACAGTATCCTGATAAGCCATCAGGTACATGAGAGGGGCCGACTGTCCATCCAGATAAAGTCCCGCTATTGATGACATGAGGAAGTCCGGGTGACAGGCCGCTGACAGGACGGTCAATAAGGAGAGGAAGGGGAGGAGGTGGAAATGGGAGGGCATTGTCAATCATTAGGGCTAATGATCAGGACAAACACACACACACACACACACACACACACACACACACACGCACACGCACACACACACACACACACACACACACACACACACACACACACACACACACACGCTTAAATTAACACACTCAGACACCGTGACATGAGCACACAGAGCCTACAAAAGCAAAGGTTGCTCGAGGTTGTTCAACTGGCTGGACAAATTATTGACCGCCATCAGGAGGAAGTGATGTGGTTAAACATGAGGTCATATGACTGTATTGGAAAGCTGCACAGGGGGCACGGTGAGGTGGGGGTCGGAGGGAGGGGGGAGGGGGTGCATGTCATGTATCTGAGAGTATTTAGATAATGACTGTCCAGCTGTGAACTGTTTTCATTTATGTAAATGTTCGTGAAATGGAAGTTTAGATGCTTATCAATCATGCCTACGATATTTTAGGTCACACTTTGAATTAAGGTCAGCATATAGTCACCATGAACGAGTCGCTTATTAGCATGCTAATTAGTAGCATACTGCTTATTCGTACCTCATTCTACATCTCCATAATCTGTAGCTAACAGGTAATTGACCTCCTAATGACTGCTCATTGATAGGGAGTAAGGAAGTTCTTCAACATGAGTTATGATCTTAATATGCGTTTGTGTTCTTCTACCTTATAAGGACAATGTTAGGACTAGAAGTGTTGTAGTACTCAAAATCGGTCTCGGTCTCGAGACCACTTTTTGAAGGTCTCAGTCTCGGAATCGAAAGCATTTGTACTCTGTTTCGGTCTCAGACTGGACCGACTCTGGATTTCAAATCAAGCCGGTCATGACCACCGCTGAGAAGCTATTTCTCCACGTCATTACTGTGATCAGAAGGAAAACGCCTCTAAAAGAATAATTAACTTATTTGTAGTTTGATTTTTATCCCCCGGTTTCGGACGCAACCTTCCCGGTGTTACGGCCTAAGTGAGGGACACGCCCCCTGCACACAAGATGATCATTTTTATTGATATTTTTGGTCTTGGTCTTGACTCGGTCTCCGAGCACTCTGGTCTTGGGCATGTCTTGGTCTCGTTTAGTCTGGTTTTGACTACAACACTAAAAGTCAGACAAACTACAAATGTAAATATTTTTGTAAATATTTTGTAATTTCTTAATGAAACAAAATATGCTGGCAACATGTCATTCAGTTCCATACATTAGTTATAGGTTACTGTACCCTTCTTTAACATGTTACGAGTGGATCAACAGAAGGTCCTAAACAGTGGAGGTGTAGAGAAGAGATGATGGAGAAAAGATGAATGGCGGGGAAATTGAGAGCGTTATTTCCAGCAGGATATGAGGGAAGACAGGTGGGGGAAAGAACTATACAGCAAAGAGAAAGGGGGCGCTTACTGAGAAAGATAAGGAGAGAGGGGATGGGGAAAGGAGAGAGAAAGAAAGAGGTGGAGAATTGGTAGTGACAAGGAGGTGAAAAAGGACAAGGGTTGAGAAACGGCAGAAAGAAAGATGGTGACGGTGTTGGAGGAAGCGGAGTGTGTGGATCGAGTGACACAGAGAGAGGAGAGGCCAAAAAAAGTCAGGAGCAAAAGTATGGCATTAATGGTGACAGGTGAGGTGAGGAGAGGAAGTGTGTGTGTGTGTGTGTGTGTGTGTGTGTAGGTGCTAAGGAGTGTATGGGGCTGTGTGTGTGTGTGTGTGTGTGTGTGTGTGTGTGTGTGTGTGTGTGTGTGCGTGTGTAAGTGCTAAGGTGTGTATGGGGCTGAATGTGTGTGTGTGTGTGTGTGTGTGTGTGTGTGTGTGTGTGTGTGTGAGTGTGTTCAGTAAATCGGGGCTGACACGGCTAGCAGGTTGTGACATTAATTAGCAAGCCTCAGTGATGGCTGAAACCTAATCTCCAAGAGAGAGGAGACACCAGGGGGGACACGTGAAAACACACACACACACACACACACACACACACACACACACACACACACACACACACAGTCTCTGTGCTGACCTCACTTCCTGTAGCCCGGGATGAAGGGTAGACACGGATAGGGTTTCTGTCTTAATCAGGACAAGGTGTGTGTGTTTGTGTATCTAATGTGCGACAGTGTGCGTCTTGAAACAGTTTGATTCAATACATTTGAATCCAGATCACTGAATGATCAGAATCAAAAACAGCACCGTCAAACTATTTGGAACTAGTACTCTGGGCTTTATGGATCTGTTTTCCTCGTCTCCTCTGCGTGCGTTTGCGTGTGCATGTTTGTGTTGACTCGTCCTCACACGTAATCACATCATCTTTATCGCCCCTGTGAGGGAAACACTCGGGTGACAGCAACATTTATCAAATGGAAACAGAAAATTACAGGGAATAAAAACAAAGAATGAAAATAATACCTCCCCTAAAGTTCACGACACTGCCTTAACTTCTGAAAGAAACCACACACACGGAGTATTAACTGTTAGTCTGGAAGCAGTTAGTGTTTGTTTAGAAGCTGCAAACATGAAGCTTCTCTGACTCTCATCTCTGTGAAGCAACAATGTGTAGGAAGTCGGTTTGGTGCGCTTTGGCGCCCACCACAGGTCTCCGAGTGCAACTGCACCGACGTAAGAAACATTGTGTTGTTAACGCCTCCACCTCTTCAGCCCTACTCAGACTAACGTTTCAAGCCGTGATATTTACGCCCCTGTGACGTTTGGCCTTCAATCGCTGCGTGTGTGTGTGCATGTCTGACTGTGTGTGTGTGTATTCAGAGCTCCCACTGTGCCGTTTCGCAACACCAAAAGACAATGTGAATTCACAGAGCGGAAAACCAATATTACGCCGTCAAGATCAATATGAATGTACAAAGACGTGATGATGGCTGAACTTAGTTACGGCGCTCGAGCAGAAACGCAGTCTAAGGGCTTTAAACAACGTGCATCTGTTTAAATGCAGCTGGTGCGAAGCCATGTTACTCTGCATGTGTCTTCAGTCTGTTGTTTACAAACCTTTAGCATGTGGATTATGTGTATTCAACTGTTACCATGACGACTATACGCCATGGCTAAATGGCTACATTTGAGAGGATCATTTATGACATGTTAGTTGAGATACTGTAGGTTTGTAAGGTTCCACATTTAAAAAGCTAACTTGAAGATCGACGAAGAAAGAGACGACTTTTTGGAAAGGTAACTCCAAACGTTAGACGACTTTCTGCAGCCGGTAAAGCTGCTAAACATGAGACGACGATGTCACCTTGAAACTGTTTCACTACAGCAACAATCAGGATGTCAGGATCTTCATCACATTAATGTTTCTGCACCAGGACAGATGACAAATCTACTCTGAACTGTGGGAATCAAATCCGACTTTCTCCTGGTTTTTTATGCATCAGAGAACTTATGCATGAAGTTATAGCGCCAACACACACTATTTTAAATCTCTGGAGCTCTTCATGCAAATTAATTCCAGCCTTTAGTTCTCATAGTTACAGTTCCCATTCGTCATCTGTCAGCCAAAGTAGACTTGACAATGATTTCTGTTGAAACTAAAGAGCACATTTTCAGAATTTGTTGCATGATTGTTATCGTTGTTGTTCCGTCTGTATTTCCAAATCTCTTCAACCAGACGGCGAGTGAAATGTTGTAATGAAGGTTATAAATCCTACTTTCAAAGTAGCAGCCGCTCACGTTATCATTGACACATGACTCAGTTAGATTAAACAGGATTAAACATAAGACTAGGATCAAGCTTTTCATCACAAAATTACACAAAGTGATGCATTCAAGGAGGGCTCTTAATGCAGGAAATGAGCTCGACCGAACTTAATGGGCACACACACATGCTTTGTCCTCCACCAGCTTACAGTCGACAGTAGTGGACGACAGTGAATGTGTGTAACCCTTGGCCTACAGGGATCGCATGTCACAGACTTACCTAAACACTCGTGACAAGAACACACGCTTGTGACAGTCTGTATGGTAAAGCAGGTCAAAGGTCATCAGACAGACAGAGGGTAGAAAGAGAGAGAGCCTCAGAGAGATAGAGACTTTCATTCAAAAGTCTGAGAACTTGCAGGATTGGAGACATGCACAAGCAGTTAGCGTTGTTTACAAAAACCAGCAGCAGAACCAATGCAAACCATACGCAGCGCAGAGACAGCAGAGCATGTGTGTCTGCGTGAGTGTGTGCGCGCTCTGCCAAAGCAGCAGGTCTTAATGCAGCAAAAGCAAAACAGAGCTGATGTTTTTTGGAAGGCACATACCTCTCGAAGAGCAGAATCCAGATCCCTCCTCGGTTTTCCCCCCGGTTTCTCTCATGAAGCACGTCTGGATTTGGTTCTCATCGTCTTTCAGCCTTCCTGTGGGTCCCAAACCACTGCCACATTTCACAGTGACTCCATCCCCTGTGTGCCAAAGATAAAGCTGTTTTGAGTTGGCTTTCATCGCCTCAGAACACAACCAGAACCGAACCGGACAGGGAAGAGTTGTGATGCACAGAACCGGGGTGTTTAAGAGCTAAATATCACATGTAACGATGCTGGCGTAGAAAATGAACCCACACACGTGACTACAGTTGGTTGCTGGTGTGAATTAAAGATAACAGACATGTACTGTGCACATATAAGTTCTTACAGACGGAATAAAGGATTCTTTGATTGTGATGATGGAAATATTTCTAAGATCGAAGTAGCCTGATCAGAGTCAAGATACAACCAGTATGACATTGGATCAAAATGCTTCACACTGCATTCAAGAGTTCAAACATCTTATTTTGAAGTCCCTCAAAGACCGACAGATCTCAACCACAGCAGCTCCTCTAACTAATGCATGGGAGACAGTACCACGTCCAACAGTAAAGCTAGAGTGGCTCCATGTTGCTCATGGAAGGGGATCAAACCACCAAGACTGTCTTCATTAAAAGACCCCCCCTCCCTCGCCAAGTCAAAGGGTCCTGCATGACACCATTCTAACTAACTGAGCTCCTCCAAGATACTTTTTAAGCGTGGAACTGGCTCATTGTTGCCTCACTGCCTTTGGGTGACAAAAACAAACAAAAAAACACCCCCAATGCCAGAGGTTACAGGAAATCGGGTGTTGTCCGCCTTCTTCTTCGCCAAAATGAGGCAAAGAAGACATGTGCTTTCTTGAACAAGTATAACTGATCGAGTAGCTGATTAGAAGTCATTAAGAGGGCATACTAGGGACTTTCCAGTGGCAGAGAATTTGAAATATCTATCTAGATATCCTGTCCAAAAAATGGACAGGTTTTTTTTACATTTAATTTCAGTTGCATTATAAGTGAATCTGCTGGACTTTGCACTTAATCTACAAAACCTCTCTTTGAAACCTAAATGAGACTGCTTTCATGATTATTAACCTCACAAAAAACATGCTCATGAGAGTAACACAAACTCTGTCCCAGATCACACCAGCAGAATCTCACTGCAGAGATGCTGCCGCTGGTCCGATGGCAGAAAATCTGCTTTACTCCGGCCGCAGCTTTGACTCCACCAATTTCACGCCTCTCTCTTTTCTGGGGAGGGGAGAGAGGGACCTAATTCAGACGTGTTTGGGAATGGCCTACACTGGGTGCAGCCGCTGGTTCAAACGCAGGGCTCATTTCGGCTCGCTTTCAAAGTATGTGTGTGAGCCTGGCAGTTCATTTCGGAGGTACATGGCACCAAGTTTTCTTCTTCTCTCGATCCCACGCCCGTACTTTTCAACCTCACTTTTCTCTGCACACTCTGTCTGCCTTGCTTACTCCAAGTCCTCCACCTTCTCACCGCTTTCACTCTCTGTACTATTTTCTCCACTTTTTTCCGAACTCTCCTTTTACTACCTCTGAGCCTGCATCTATCTTTTACCCAATATCCCTTTCAGCTCTCGCTCTGTTTCCTGCCTTACCTTCCGTCCTCCCGTTGTGCTCTATTCCCAGGGGTTTGAGCCTATATGGATAGTACAGTGTGTGCGACTAAGTGTGTGGATGTCTGAGAGAAAAAGTCAGAAAAAGAAAGCGAGAAAGGGATGAAGATGGAGGACAGATAGAGAGTGAGGATGTGTACATTATATGGTGTAAATTATCCATGTGTGGGTTTTTCTGTGCATGTGTGTGAGCAAACACTGGGTACATTATTGAAATGATCCTCATATGAGACTATTAGGCAGTGTGTGTGTGTGTGTGTGTGTGTGTGTGTGTGTGTGTGTGTGTGTGTGTGTGTGTGTGCGTGTGTGCGTGTGTGTGTGCGTGTGCGTGTGTGTGTGTTCTCAGCCCAGCCAGCTCTACATATGTTCCCTGCTGAATGAGCTGAAACACGGTGACTGGCTGTGAGGCGGCTGCCAGCTAATGAGATATGAGTGTGTTTGCATAGGTGTGTGTTTGTGTGTGTGTATCTAGCATGTATGCAGTAGAGAGTGTATGCATTTATAAATGTGTGTGTGTGTCTTTAAGTTTGCATTGGCTGACCCCTCCGGCGGATTGCAGCAGTGTAGCCGCGTAGTTCTGCTAACAACTGCATATGGAGGGAGAGAGAGACATCTCACTTTTCTGTCTGACACTTCAGCCTGCTGCCAGGACAGAGGGAAGCTGAGACACACACACGCACACACACACACACACACACACACACACATCCTAACTAGACCCAGGAGACAGACAGCGAGAGAGACGAACAGTAAAAATGAGCCTAACATGGAGTGAAAGCTGGAAATGGAGACAAATACTTTAAATACGAGCCGTGACAGATATTATTTTATCACGATGACAAACTGTACGAGCACTTCACCGTACTTCAGTCTGAGTCAAAGTGGGTGATGGGCCTGTTCAAGCTTCACATAGAGGAACGTAGTGTTAGACTATAGCTGCAGGATGTTTATCGTACTTCCATTTTTACAGCTAAACATCCAAAAGGAAGATAAATACCAAATAAAATATACAGAGGAAGTGACAATATTAGCAACAACACAGGGTTCTCTTTCAAACATCCCCCACAATAAGGCCAAACAAATGCTTAGTCATGGAAATATGAGGGTGTTGTTGTGTTTTTGTTTTTGCCAGCCTCCTCAGGTACAGGGTACAAATATGTATCACTCACAACCACACATACATAGTAAACAATTCAATAAAAACGTTCAGCAGTAGTTGCCTTCAGGGCCTACCCGTGTGTTCGTCCCCTTTGCTGGCTTTGTTCTACTCGTTGCAGGTAGATGTGGGCGGAGTCTGAGAGGACTGTAATGTAGCACACCTGAGCAGGCTGGATTCAGGAGGCTGCAAAGCTGACCTACTCAGTCCTCTTAGGGGGCACTTTCAGTAGGCAATCCATACCGTGCCTAAGGACCCTTCACCTCCAAAGTCCAGTTCGTTTGACTAGTGTGAGTGCTCTGATCCGAGCACGGTACACTTCCTTGGCCCTAGCACGCTTGGAAGAGGTGTGCTTCGGCACGGTACAGTTCATGCGCGAACACAAGCACAAGCACGGGTACACAACGTGGACAGCCTTCATTATATTGAAATCCCGGAGTGTATCTGACTAAAGAAGACTTAAGTTGCTGCAAAGAAACGAAGGAATGAAGGTCTTCATGTAATCATGGCTTTGCATGAAAAAAGACGATTTCATGGGCAGTAATGGCCTCGGTTTCCACAACCAGACACGACATGGCAGGGTGATATGGAACACACCTTCTGCAGGTAAGTGGACATAACTTATGTGAACCAAGCAGCAACCTACTGTATTGAAAAATGAAGCCGATGCAGAAGTGTAAAATCCTGCAGTTCCTCGAGTGTCCACTAGAGGCTGGCTGCAGAAGCACAGGAAGTCACATACACACCCATTCTAAAAAGCCTGTTTTTACAGCAGACATTAACATGTTTACAGCCTGGTTCAAAAAACCAAATAGGTCTGATTAGCTCATGTCTCGATCAGCACACACTGTACGGGGGGTGAATGTTTTGATGACTCATCAGTTTTGATTTGATGAAGGATAAGAGTTATTCACAATAAGGCGTGACCTGATTGACAGGTGGGCGCGGTGTTTGTCAGGAGGCTTAAAACCCGCCTCAGCTCCAGCTCTCAGCCTGTCGTTAGGTTGACTTAAAGTTAGGCTTTCAGTCAGCATTTCCAGCATGGAGACCGCCATTGATGGGACTCCAGCGCCCCCTGCAGACGGGTGACGTCACTCAGGCTTCATCCATTAATATTTACAGTATAGTGTGAACGTATGTGTATGTGACAAAAGTGCTTCCATGTGTGCACCCTTGATCGTGCTACTTAACAAAGAAGGAAAGATGGATGATGATATCACTCATCATATTCGCCCTTCATACGACCTCCTTCTCACGCCAAATCCTGCTGAATAATCTACCATCCACCTGGCTGTCACCTATCGTTCTCCTTTCTGTACTTTTCCTATTCCCTCTATTTTTGCCTTCACCTTCAGCCTTCATGTCTTCTGCTCATCCCAGTGTCCCACCGCTTATCCAATCTGTCCAGCTCTCCGTCCCGGCTCTGCTCTGCCAGCTGGCCACACACAGCGCCTCCCTGAGGGGAGAACAGGTGTAGCGACGCACACTCCAGTGAGCACACAGCTACCTGTGGCATCGGGCAGGCATGCGCCCAAAAATGAGCAAATGTGCGGACACAAACAAAAGCACACAGGTATATAGGGAAACATTCAAGCGCACAGTGACTTTTTATAGGGAGAAAAAAGAATGCAGATTACGTGACGTGCAAAAAGACACATCTTTGCAATCAAGGTCACATGACTACACTTCATTTGACCTGTATGACCTTAAAGCCGTACTGATGGACGGACTTATTTTGAAGCTGCTGAGGAGGTTTCAGCTGATTATGATGCAGAATTAAATGAATGCTGAAGTCTCTTTATGAGCTGCAAAAGCAAACAAGACCATCTGCAACAAGACGGATCATTTCTATATTGGGATTAATAATGCCTGAAATTGCCGGGTGTAAGAAGACGTGATTATCTGCAAGTTGATGAATGAGTATTTTTCTATTTATTTCCATGACAAGGAAAACCTTAATTCTTTAAAGATACAATATGTTGAGCTTTATACACTAAAATGTCCAAATTAATTCAAAATGAACTCAACATATGTTGTGTATATTTTTTGTTGAGTACTAACATCAACTCAAATATTTCCAACAGTTATCAAAGCCAGAGAAATCCTTCATTTTAGAGTTGTAACGAGACGTGTATTGTTGCAGCGGCCGCCATGACAGACACGACATGTTTTATCGTTGCCGTGGAAACCGCGGATGTCACGTCAAAGACCGCTGCATAAAGAAGCGTTAACTCGTCGGTACATATTCTCTTCCTCAGGTTGGTTTCACCCGGTCGTCATGACTACGGGCAAGTCGGAGTTCGTTTTCATAGGAGGTGGGGGGGGGGGAGGGAGTAGCAGAGAGAATCACTCCCATGATTCCCCGCCAGCCTCGACTTCATCTTTTGTTGTTGTTTCGATTTTCTAGTGCCCCCTGGTGGTGGAGTTTACATACTGTGTGTTTAACGACAGTATGAAGAGAGTACAGGACAAAATCAGCAATGACATATGATGCACTGCTCTGTCCACACATTTACCAATCCACACTTTATATGCCACAGAGGCAATGTCAGAAGTAGCCTAAATAAATTCATAGTTGCCCTTATAAGTTGATGACAGAAGAGTACATATGGAAAAAAAAGAGAAACACCTGAGGCTGACAAATTGATGACATTATATTTTTTGTCTGACAGTCTTCACTCTGAGTGTAAAGGTGTTCTCAGCCACAGGAAAAAGCAAGTGACACTAACAACAACTGAAGTTTAAACACCTTGTTTTACTTGCAAGAGTTTCGCTGCAGCAAGTCATTCTCAGCGGTGACGACGACGTGGTGGTTGTGAGGTTGCTGTCATCAAGTTGGGAAGGAAGCACATAACCAGATAACACACATTTGGCTGCCGTATCTCGTCTGAGCAACAAACTGAGATGAAAACAGGCTTGTTAGGCACACGCTGATAAACACATGTAATCATACACACAGGGAAATAACTGACATCTCATCCTCCATGTGTACTCCGCCCACCGTGCGATTGCAGCAACTCTAGTTATAAAGCTTCATTTGCCGCTTTCGGAGCAACGCCTATACACGGAGAATGCCAAAGCCCTGCAGTGATTTAAATGATTGCAGCAAAGATTCTGATACGGTGGCGTTACCTGCTCCCACTGCCTTCACATATTTACAATCAGCTCGGTTGCAGTCAATCACACAACACTATCATTCGCTCCTGTTGTGAGGGAAGATCATCGATTCATTTGCATTCAATCATTCGAGAAAGTGAAAGAGAGAGAGAGAGAGAGAGAGAGAGAGGGAAGAAATGGGGGATCAATGTGTCTGTGTTTATACGTCTGGGTGGTTCTGACTCCGCCATCAGTTTGCCTCCAGTTTAAAAATGGAAGAAATATAGAAAGGGCAGAGAAGTGACTTTTACTTACTGGTGGTGAAAAGGAAAGGGCCACGCTGTAAGGAGCATGTTCAGAAATTGTTTGCAAAGCAAAGATTGTCGCTGTTGAAGAGGAAAAGATGAGCAACACGGGCAAGAACATGAGGTGACAAAGAACTCTTTTCACCACATTTTTTTAAAAACTATTGAATTCTGTTGTTTATTCCTCTGTTTCAGACTCGGAGAAACATGAAGGCTGGTGTGCATCCAGATAATCAATCTCGATCTGTCGCTAGAAGGAGCGAGATTGATTTGTTATGTCTCCTAGACGCCGTTTGATTTTCCCTTTTTGCTTTTTTCTTTCTCTTTCTAAAGGCGAGAGAGAAATGCTTGTTTTGTCTCGCCTGTCTCTTTAGCTCAAAAGGACACTGACCCCTAACAAGTCCAGTCAGTGCCCCTTTGACTCCACTGACCTCGGGAGCCATTGATCATTCTGACACAGCAATGCACCATGGGATTTGAAGTCTGCGCCCCCTGTAAGGGTTGCTTTTTCTGCAGGTTTTCAGGATTAATAAAAGGCCGTATGGATTTTGTAGGAATGGGACAGCTAATGTAGAACAAATTAGTGTCATATAGCCGTAGCCACCGCTTTTGAAGGCCGCGTTAATTACATTTGCTGATCTAAAATTAACGATACGATAAAGGGACTGTGCTGTTTGGGAATAAACGTTATCTTAATTGCAGGGTAGATCCCCTTTGGGTTTGATTCTGATGTGGATCACTGAAGTCCACTGGCTTTTTTTGTGGATGTATAATGAGATCTGAGCAGTTAGCCGGAGCCGGGTTTGTTTTTGTGAAGGCGGTAATGTGATCGGAGAGGTAAAGGCAGGCGAGGCTTATGGGTCCTTTCAATCCAAAGTTAGTATGTGCTGTCATGAGGAAGGGGGGGGGGGGGCATTGAAATGGATGTGATGTGAATCCACTTGAAGTCTCTGGGGGGCTGAAAGAGGGAAGAATTAGATTAGTGGGAGAATGCAATCAGCGTGACTACATTACCGCGTATGATGAGAGAGGAAGAGAGGGGAGATGTGAGTGACAAGACGCTGGACGGCAAAAACTTTTAGAGACTGCGCCAAGAATGCCAAACCAAGGGGTGGGGAGCGGAGGGAGGGGGTCGATCTATAACCGCAAATGTAAAATATCTAAAAACACAGCCAGGGAATTGATTGAATGGTTCTTCAAATATATATATATATATAACATCCCTTCTCTCCCTCTCCTTTTTTCTGTGCCCTTATTTTCTCAAAAATCGAATTACCCAAATACAGAGGCTCATGGTCCGACCAAACAACATTATGGAAATTACACATGACTTTGAGGGGAAAGAAAGCCTTTTTTATGAGAGCACATCAGAGGAAAAGAAGGAACAGAAATTGCCTGGCACAAGTCTCCACATTTCTTCCTCCTGGTAAAATAAAAGAGCGAGGCTTCGGTAGAACAGACGAGGTGGCTGCGAGTGGGAAAAAGATCTTGCTGAATGTGCGAGCGGTTTCCTTTTACACTATTTACCCTGACTACAAACCCAATTAGCTCAAATCAGACTCAGTGTTTACACTAGCATCAGGAGATGATTAAGTGAAACCTAGCATTCCAGTTTCACGTTCCTCCCTGTCGTCTTTGGATTGTGGGTCTCACACACACACACACACACACACACACGCACACACACACACACACACACACACACACACACATGCTCATGTAATAACATCCCAACCAGCCAACCAGCCCCACAAAAAACCCTCCTTATATAAAACGGCCCTTTAGAGTTACAGAAAATGGAAAGACGTAAGACTTTCTGAAAAATACACTCTTTTATTGGGTTGTTCAACTTTGTGAAGCATCCTATCATCGTGTTATTGGAGCCATTTGTCCAACTGAGATCCTGTTGTTGCTGCAGAGGAAGTTGACAGAAAATCTCCTGAGCAAAATACAAGAGGTCACTGAAACAGCAGAGAGGGGCTGTCCATCCACAGAAACGGACATGAAGGACGTGGAAGTAGCGCCAAAGAAAAAAAAAGCAATCGTAGTGAGGCGCATAAAGCTCGTTCTAAAACGAGAGTGAAGCTTGTGTTGGCTTTTACCCGTGGACGTGGAGTTGGTCTGCTTCCTGTTGGACAGGCAGGTGACAAACACCGGCAGTTAGCTTGTGCTAGCGTGCGTTAGCTTGCAGTGTAGGTACAAGCAGTAAACGTACACACTACATCCTGCAGTGAGTGTGAGCTTCTGGTGGGGATGAGCCCAGGAGGAGGGGCCACGTTTGAATGTTGTGTTTGCAAACTGCAATGGAAAATGCTACTGACTCCATCTTTAACTAAAAGTTTGCAGAATCAAGTTGAGGAGGGATAATATGCACGAGTTGTGTTGAAAGCTTGTATGAGAGTTTTTCATGTTGTTCACCAGACTTACTAAAAATAACCATTATTCCTAACGGCCATGTTTTTGCACTGAAAAGAGGAGAGAGCTTTCTTTGAGTCATTACATGTAGAACCACCAGCCTGACCAAAATCCCTTTGGAAAAAACAAAACACACACAGCTTAACTCTTCCAGCTCAAAAATCCACCCCACTCATTTAATCCCAACATCAACCCGTTCTACCCTCCAACTACCCAGTCCTGCAAGCCTGCATACAAATACCCTGCTGCCAAGTACAACCCCCACACTTGTGCTGCAGGCCAGCAGAGCAGGCAAACTAAATGAAAGTGAACTGGCAAACGTGGATCCAAACGCGGATTGTTTGGTGTCTGGACCTCTTTTTTTTTTTCACCCGTGCATGTTGTTGATTTTCCAAGCGGATCAGGTTTAGCCGTTCGCCTCTCTCCCAGAAACAAGAAATCATAACAAATGTCCTGAACGTGCATGAAACTATACGTACATGTGCAAAATATGTAAACAAATGTGGGCATGGATTTGATCGATGTTCATGGGTTGAACAAATACCATTTGGATTAAATGATACGTTTAGGAAACACAAGATAGAAGACATTTTCCATTGTCGCTTTTAATCCTGCAAAGTCATCCATCCAGGACATGATTATAAATGAACGCTCCCTCTCTCAATATAAACACTTCATACATTCTCAGCTCATTTGTCCTCTCATCTTGCACCATGTGAGCTCTTGAGGGAGCATTGCTGCTTTTTGTTACAAGGTTTATGCTGAAAACGTCTGTGTGTGTTTTTATGTACATGTGTGTGGGAACACTTGAGATGCTCGGAGTCGTGTGTCCAAGTGTGTAGAAACTGTGAGATCTCTTCTGCTACCACAACAGTATACGGATGGAGGGAGCTGTGTTAAAGCAACAAACATGCCATTGTTTTACCCACATCAGCACACACACATGCTGACACACACACACACGCTGACACACACACACACACACACATGTTGCCAAGGCTTTTCCTGGGCCTAAGATCAGAGACAGGATCCAACTGCATGACTTGGACTTCAAAGTGTGACATCAGCTGCACACATTCACAGCAGAGGTCCTTCCCATGACCAAATCCTACATTATCCGGGTTTCTCCCTCGATGTTGTTTAAGGGAGAAATCTGCGACCCACTGGTGGAACCAATACCAGTACCAGTGCAGTCCGGTTTCAGTATGAGGCAGGGGTTGGGGTAAGAGAAAGAAGACGTTCTTAAAGGAGCTGGATTGAGGTTACAATGAAGACAAAAAAATCACTAAGGTCACAGTGTAAATGATTCTTTTTAAGATGAGTCTTTATAATATGTTTTTCAGACCGCAGGAACTTTTTTATGGTTCTAGGAACTGTTTGAACCCTCCTGCTTTCTTTTACTGATTCAGCACCGCAGGACCTTTGAACTATTGTAGTTCCTAGAACCCGTATAGAAGAACCTTTTTAGCTCCAGGTTCAGAATAGGTACTCTCCCAGCACAAGAGGGACTTTGAGTGACCTAAGTGCATGCTGATTGGTCCATATTTCAGTTTATGTTTAACACAGCCAATCCCGCATCAGACGGTAAAATCTCTTCAAATCATTATAAATGGAAGAAAACATAGAAAAATGTATCGACAACCAAGTCCCGGTATTACTGAGTGTTTAAAAAACGCGATTTTGACTCTTTGCTGTCCGTCTTCTTGCCTCATCCAAGCTCACTCTAACCGTTTACCTAATCTTACCCTAACCCCCTAACTCTACTCCTAACACACAGCGTCCTCCAGATTTTCAGACATCATTACAAGAAGACAATTCATTTTCTTTATATCCAATATGTTGGTCTGTGTTGCTATAAATGTCCTTTGTCTTTCTGAACTTTCTTTTCTGCTGACTCCCCTCCATCTTGCCCCGCCCTTTCTCCCTCTATGTCTCATTCTCGCCCTCTCACACAGCGAGGGTCGTCTTACCAGGGTCGCCAACCTTTCACCTTTTTTTATTCTTTCCCTGACGCAGGAGCAGCTTAGGCAGCAGCTCATTGTCCTCCCACTCATCTCTGTTTCCCTCTCTCTGATGCTGTACTGTCCTCTGGTTGTTCTGCAAACACCTGCTCCCAGTACGCCCCCCACAGGTGCAACCAAGAATGTAAAAAATCGGGCTTTTTTCTGGAGTAAAGCGCTTTCACACCGCAGGTCACACCTACACATTCACATACTGATGGTAGAGGCTGCTGTGTAAAGAGTCCATGAGAAGTAACTCATCCATTCATACGCCGCCGCCGAAGCAGCGGGAGCAACTTGAGGTTAAGTGTCATCCCCAAGGACACATCGGACATGTTGCTGTAGGAGCTGGGGATCAAACCCTCGACCTTCTGTTGACCGACTCTACCACTGATCCACAGCTGCAGATTAAAATATGTGTTTAAATACGGTACAGTATCCTAAGCAGGATGCTTGTAGGTGAAAATGCCCCACAGCAGAAAGCAAAATGTGAACATGTCAGCAACTGTTTTTTTGCTTCATAATAATTCATCTTGCTTTCTGCAACATGGGTCAGTATGGCTGGTGAGTGATCTAATGAAACCCCTCCTACACCCCCCTACACACACGCACACACACGCACACTCTCTCTCTCTCTGACTGAATACAGGGTCTTTGATGTTCCTGCTTTTCGTAGACAGCTTTATTCTCTCCCCTCCATCCCTCTGTCTGAAGAGAGGCGAGAGCAGAAATGGAAGGTCCTGACAGCACCGGCTAATTGAACTGTTTGCTCTGTTGCCATGCGGAAAAAAAGAAGTGGATATGCTGTGTGTTTGTGTGTGTGCGTGTGTGTGTGTGTGTGTGTGTGTGTGTGCGTGTGTGCGTGTGAGAGAGAGCAAAAGGGAGGTAGAAACACACTGGGAGATTAAGGGAAACACAGGGATATAAATAGGGAGAGAAACACTCTTGGTTATATCTCAATCCTACTCAGGTGTTCACATCTTCCTCCCCACTTCTCTTCCACTCCTGCTTCCTTTTTCCCCTCCTCCTCATCACCCTCTCCTCTCTTCCTCTGACCTCTACCTTTGTTGATCCGCCTGCCCGAGATTCTCCCACTCCACCTCCTCTAACCTCATCTATCCATCTTCCACTCATCTCGTCTTTGATGTAGTGATGCGGGGTTATCTGGGGCTCTCATCCGAGGGGGAAAAGGTAGGGGGTGAGCGAGATTGAGAGGTTGGAAGAAAAGAGACAGAATTAGAAAAAAGAGGTAGGGAGCAGGCGGCAGCAGGGCTTTTTTTCCCCTTTTCCCTGTGACACTTACATCTCTTTCAACTTACCCTCCACTTTCACCTCGGAATGAGAGACATGGCTGCATTTAAAGGAAAAAATCCCACTGTCCACTCTGGATGATTTACTTCCAGAGTCTAATTCCAGTCCGGAAATCCTATTTCCGCGACTTAAGCGAGAGGCAAAGTGTGTCTGAAAACCAGCACGACCTCAGTCAGCATGCTGCACTGAAGATGTCTCTTTTTCTGTGCACTTTGAGATGTGTTTTTTTCATAGATGAAGGGCTTTGCTGTTTCTTTTTTAGCAAACTCAGGAATTGTTTTTTCCATTCGCCTTTGCCCTGGCTCGGCTGCCTTATTCAACATGTAGGGCTTTCTCCTAATATTTTCAGGAGCAGCTGCATGTGTGAATGCAAACAGCTGATTTATTCACTCTGACTTCACCCGGAGTTTCTCCTCCAGCCTCCTAGTATCTGTTCTGCAGAAAGTCAGAGTGAGCTGATGTGAGAATGCAGCAGGATATAATCAGGAGAACTCACCCCGAGCGAGTGGGAGGGGGTGGTGACGTTTATTCCCTGTGATCGCTGCACGACCATAGACTGTCTGCACGCCACCGCTACGATCTCCGTGCTCTAATGAACCTGCTGCATTCTGTTTCCTGTTCTCCAGTATGTTCTTCTCCACTCTTTAGTTCAGATTGTGATTCTGTTCAACTACACGTAGCATTGATAGAAAGACACATATTCTCATTATAGCGTCGTATAGTGGACTTCGTCTTCCGCAGCGTTTTTTTCATGTAATGTCTTACCTCAGGAGACCCCCCCTCCCCCCCTCCTGTCTGAAAGAGTCTCCTGCTGTGAGGTGCATGTGTGAACAGCCAGGTCAGGAGATCTTCAGGAGCAGCCCTCCTTAAATCATCTAGATGTTTTCAGGAGTGCAGATGTGAAAACAGCTTTGGTAAAAAAAGAAAATACACTCCAGAAGTATCACTGCAGTTTTAAGCAGCGAGATTCCTCTTAAATTCTAAACAAATTAAAGTCTTGTTCAGTTTACTCAAAACTCAAAAATCCAGTTTAAACGTTTATTGAGATGTAAGGAATATAAGACAGATGAGGAAAAGGAGGGAGGGAGTTTTCTCTGCCAGCTTTCTCCCCTGAAGAGGCCACCAGGTCACTTTGTGCCAGCCAGCCCAGCATGTAGCCTGCCAGCTCGATTTAAACACACACGCATAGACAAACAGTTTCCTAAGCACACACTGCTGTGGACAGTACAATGCACATGCATGCACTTACCCTCTACACACACACACACACACATCCTGTGTTGCATACGCCTCAGAGTATTTGCTAATTAAGAATCACTTAGCCGTGTGCAGGGCGTCAGGGCCATGCTCAGAACTAAAAGCTGACTAGTTAATGAATTGATCAAAGGCTTCCAGGCAGCGGATCAATACCAATACATCTCCTTACAGTGATGGACATCATGTAATTAACACGTGCTGTGGAGGAGGAGGCTGCATCATGTTGTATTCATTAATCCATCGGGCTCAGATTAAATCTACACGGGACAGTGACAGATATTTCATTCAATTACTAACCTTCCTTTTTTCCTTTAGTACACATGTACATAAATGAGTTATGTTTTTTTAGTTTACGTTTTGTGAGTCACATAAACTTTAATAAAGAATGAACTTCTGCAGCGACCATGATAGTTCTGTGGATAGCGTTGAGTACAATTAAAGGCACAGTATGTAGATTCAGCCACCAGGGGGCTCTCAATCAAAACAATAACAAAAGATGATGTCGAGGCTTGTGGGGAATCATGGGAGTGATTCTCTCTGCTACTGGGTTAGCTAACCCTAACCCTAAAGCAAAGGCTTATATATGGATATGTTTTGTTCTCTGTGTGTATACACAATTTAACTGAGTGTATTATGGACGTCTGTGTCGTGCAGAGGATATTTCTATGATGAATCATCTTAGCTACTTTAATAATGTTTTCTTTAGTACCTGATTAGAAGATGATGAATCTCAGCTGTGACGACTCACAAATACTTCCAAGTCTGAGGAAGAGCACGTTGGCTCCAAACGTCACTTGTCAATAAATCCTTAAACGGGAGCTCCTTGGCGTGCTGATCTTATTTGCTTTAATCCAGCACCCACTTGTGCAATTTGCGTGTCTTTTGTGACATTTTGATTTTTGCAAAGTAAAGGCCATCATTCCATCATTTCTTGGTTAACTTCATCCCTGGAGGAGCATCATTCATCAGTTTCTGGTGAGTCTCGGTTCAACTGTAAATAGTGAGTTACACAGAGGCTTCACTCTGGATTACTTCAGCTGTATGAACCCCACAAATAAAAAGACTTTCTTTCATTAATTTGTAACTTTAAGGTCTTAAATTTGCAGGAATAACAACATCATAATGCAACATTTAAAAAAAGTCAAAATGCATGCTTTGTCAGGTCTGTCCTGATAACTTTTAAAATGCTTGATATCTGAATGGAGCTTCTGTCATTTCTGATGCATGAAGTGTCGTAAGGCAGATTGTTCACTCAAATGTGTCTGAAAACGCAGCACAAAGTGTATCCGTCCCTTGGTCCCAATTCTCCTCAGATGGGAGACTGTTTGGTTTTATGTGGAAAGAAAAGTGACACTGAAGCCACGTTCAAGGTTCGACTTCACACACTAGCTCAACAGCACTGTGGTCATGTTGGTGTGGTCAAATCAGGGGAATAGCGTATTAAACTGTCCACTGGGAGGTTGATGTCACATGGAGAAGGTCACTGCATGACACAAAAAGCCATTTAGAGTCAGCGGACGCACACAGACTTTTTTTTATTTGTCCCCCTTTCAGAGGCTGTTACAAACTTAGCAGGTTTTCGTATTTTCGCCATGTTTCTCTCCTTCTGAGGATGTTTCATCCCCGTGCACACACTCACAGGCTCCACTCTTTTACTTTACTAACAGGAGGTGTACTGTTTGCACGGCCACAGCCTTGTTTCAATGCACTTGAGAATGTGCATGTGGTGTGCAGGAGTGGAGTGTGTGCTTCATGCCCACTTGGCTGAGCTCAGGTGTGCAGGCTCTTCCTGTGGTCTGTCGGCGGGGGGTCATATGTCCCCTGCAGGATGCGTTGATTAGTTTTGCCCAGGCTGAGCCAGAGACCTGCCGGGTGCTCAGCGGACTGAACCAGTGTGACGCAGGGGTGAACCTGTGTTAGCAGAACACGGAGACCTGCTGATAACCAGCGCATGGACACAGGCAGAGGGGCTACGCTGCGAGCGAAAAGAGGAAGACTTTGGTTCCTTGTTGTCAGCTTGGCCAAACGTGAGCACAGTGTAAATACGCTGCACAAGCCAAGCTGCTGTGAAAAAGAAAATCACTTTGACAACTCAATATCTGTGAAGACGTTCTCCCAATGCCTTACACCTCTCTTCTCAAAATCTTTACAATCACTGAATTATCCACAAAGGGGCAAAGAAGACATCACAGGCATCATTTTCTCATCCGATCTACATTCATCTGGTTGTGAAATATAACCTTTTTAATGAGCTCCACCTGCTAACCTTTCACAGACACAGCTCCTATAGGATCTTCCTTCTTAAGAGTGAACAGCCAGTCAACTGTTGGGAGTGTTGTTTCCAATCAAAAGGCTAACGAGCTGCTGCTCCAAATGACAGCCACAGTGGGATGCAGTTGAGTTACTGAGAGGTTTAAAGGAAGAATGTGCGACTTTTTGATCCAGTAGATGTCGCCCTTCAGCCAAAAACATTAAACCAAACTAACTGCTGTTTGGCCACACCTCCTCCATACTGAAGCCTCCGCTCTCCTCAAGCGACACACCTCGCATTCCCACGAAGAAATTATGAATTAACGCAGCATAATTAATCACCATTAAGCACAAGCCGCAGACAACATTTTCTGTTGCTCGAGCTGCAATCACCTGTGTCCTGCATTGTTGTGTTAGCATGCTAATGTTAGCGCTCTTTAGTTAGCTTGTAGCTTCACATTGCATGTAAATTGAAACAGAATGAGCGTGATCTAAAAACTCTTACGTGACATCCAAATAATCAGTGAGTATGTTCTTCTTCTTCTCTCTAGTCCTTGACTAAAACAGCTTTTATACACAAGGGGAGGAGCCGGCCGTCCCGTCCATGTAAACACGGCTCTGACAACAACACAGCCAGCGGGACTCGAGCTTCTCACTCATTGTAGACAGTCATGACTCAGAGACACATTTACACAGGAGAGACTGGATTTCTGATGTATTGATGTGGAACATGTTGCACATTATCCCTTTAAGAAAGAGGCCAGGAGAGATAGTTCTTGCTTCAAGGTCATTTGTTTCTACTTTTAAGCCTTCTGTGGAGCTTTGTTTTGTTTTTGGCGACCCCTGTAGACAAAGCGGTACCTCTTATGGCTGATTCTGAGCGAAGAGCTCCTCACAGCAGCAGGACCTGTACTGTATGTGCATTTGTTTGTGTTTTACACAGATGATAATATAATATGTGCTGTAAGCAGGCCAGAATGGAGATAAAACAAAAACAACATTACTGTATTTTACAGCCAGTCAGTTGAGCTATACATAGAAACACCAAGATAAGTGAGGGTAAACTGTACTGCAGAGAGCGACAGTGACTGAACAGATAAGAATGAGTGAGATGGAGAGAACTTACTGAAGACAGATTTGGACTGATAGGTAACGAGAGACGACGAGAGGTCTAAAAGGAAAAAGAGGGGAATGAGAGAGGATGGAAGGATGGATGGAGGAAAGGAGAGAGAGAGAGAGAGCAATGGATGGATCTTGCAGTACCTGTGATGGATGAGCTATAGCTCAGGTGTGACGGCGCGACCAAATTAAATCACTGAGCAGACAGCAATGAACGAGAGACAAGGTTATCACTTTCGCTCCCTCCCTCCCTCCCTCCCTCTCTCCGTCTACCACCCTCAGTCTGAGTCTCGGCGGTCTGTCCTCACTTTACCATCATCAGATCTCAGTCTGCTGGGAGAATCGGCCTTCACCTCTGAGTAATGTTCGACACATTTCAATCATGCACTCTGGGAGCCTGTTTTATGACATCACTTCATTTCGCTCAATGACTTGATAGATAGGCGCGGCTGTCCATGAGCGATAGTAAGAATACAGAAAGAGCACATTTTTATGAGGTCTTGAGTTCATACACTTAAGTCATAAAAACAGGATGGAGACACACTGGGTGGCCAAAAGTAAGAGGACACTCCTCTACACATGTCGGTGCTTGCTTTAAGAAGATCGCTATGAAGGTTTTTAAGTACACTTTTGTTTTTTATCTTTGTAAAGGCACCATGTGCAAACATAAATGTTGCCATGTGATGAGTAAAGCCCGGCACACAGTGTACCATTATTTAATAGTCGTGCTTGAATGTCGGCTCACTCTGCACGACTGAATCGTTTACGACTCACGACCAAAGCTCACGATTTATGTGCTCACACTGTACGAGTTAAATCAGGACTGAGAAGTGACTATTGTTCATAGATAACTCCCACAGACGCAGGTTGAAGTCAGATATTTCAGTTGTCTCATATGCACGGCTCAAATACACACACCAGCAAATCTGCACACTCTGCATCACCAACAAACACAAGCTAGCAGCTACATCATAACAAATATGCTCCGTCAGCTGGAGGTCCGCAGATATTTCCTGCCAACGTTTCTTTCATGGTCGGAGGGTGGAGACACATTAAACAGGTATGCCTGCTGCTGTCAGTTTGTGCAGGCACAATCAGGAAAAGTCCCAAAGTCGGGGAATCTGCTCGTGTCTCTGCTCTCACTGCGTTGAGTGTGTGCAGTCCACTGACATAAATATTAAACATGCCAGTCCGATAGCAGCTGATCGGGACGTGATTGGCCGTTTTGCCTCAGTGTACCATGCACCACTAAGACGTGCTATCAGCAGGTCTGAATCAGCTTCAGTTGTTGGCTGCTCTTGTTTGTCAGACACCGAGCGGCTGCTGACTGTCTTGACACTCTTGGAAATGAGATTTTTTATCTCACCGAGTGTTTATGTTGGCTAAAAAATGTTTAAATAAATTTATAGAAACTAAAAATAGAACTAAACTGTAAGTTGAACTTGTAGGTTTTTTTGTTAGGATCAGATCTGAAATAAATCTCTAAGGTTAAATATTTGTAGCTCATACTGAGAGTACTTCAGTATATACATACTGTTAATCATTTCTGTCATCATCATTCTATTTCCATTAATTTCCCTGCATCTGATAAACATGTGAAACATTCAGCATGCCATGACAGAGTGATGCAAGGACTGATGGGAAACGCTCGCTCTCTTCCTGCTATATACAGATCTGATGACAGAAGAGGCTCCTTTAATGGCGACTGTTCCCTGACCTCTGACCTCTCCCCTTTGACCAACCCCGTGGTCAGACATAATGATCCGCTGCCATACTGTTGGTGTTGACATCGAGGTCCCCTTGTCACTGTGTCACACAAACAATGACTGGTTTGTGTGGGAGGACAATGGAGAATGGTGTAGTTTGTAAGGGGTTGTGACTTGAAACTTTAAAAAGATGGATGTTGTAGATAAAGGGGAGGTTGAGGAAACAAGCAAGGAGAAGGAGAGGAGAATGTTTGACATGTTTTAGGTGGGAATCAGGTCAAGACGCCGTTTTCAAAATGGTTTTATTTACTTCCATCGAGAAGGAAATGCTTCTAATCTTACTTTAAGCTCGAGACGTTTGAAATGTTGGCATTCTTCCCTCACACAAGCGTAACTCATGTGCTTTCCTCTGACAAAAAAATACGACGTACATGAATCCAACAGCTAAATCCAGGCTTATCCTGCAGGGATCATGGTTCCCATCTTTTTTGTAAGATCCCAATCCGCCTGGATCTCTTATGCAACTCTTCCACATGTCTTCCATTGCAGCCGATAAACAAGTTAGGAATAAATTAGAGATGTGACTTTGTAATATTTCCGTACAGTGTTTTTCTCACGCCGCCCGAAGTCTACACTCGTTCTCTTGAGTCGCGGCTAATTCAGACTCAGATCTGAGAATGTAAATTCCAAGCAAAGCACTTAAACCGCATGTACACACACACACACACACACACACACACACACACACACACACACACACACACACACTGGTATGTACAGACAAACACTGAGCTCATCATCAGCAGTCTCATTATGTTGTTGATTCTTCGTCTCCCTACAGACAGCGCTATTTACCCAATGTCTCAGAGAAGGGGTTGATGGGTAATGAGACTGATGTGTGCAGGGGTGCGTTCTGGGTAATTTGTTTGATACGAGACCTGATGGGAAGAGAAGGGATCAAAAGATTAAAAGACCCCCCCACACCCCACCACCCCGGCTTTCACCTGCCCTTCATCTTTTCCCAGCCCGCCCGCTTGATGTAAAAATATCAAGAAACAGAAGCGGTCTCATTTTCTCGCTGTCGGATTCTAATTCCTGATTAAATCTTCAGCTCGGCTGTGCAGTGGTGATGCATATTCCCACACAGACTCTGTGATGCAGAAATATACACCTTCCTCAGGGGCTGTTTCTCACCTATGACCTTCTACTCCCTCATTAGCTCACTGTGACCCTTGAACTCATCACGGGATGCCCTGGGGGGGAGAGAGAGATTCCTCAACAGGTGGGCTCGGGTGACAAACAGGTGTGGCTTCCTGATTTCAACCCCAAAATGTACCTTTATCCTTTGTGTCTTCAAACAGTGTTACATCATACATGAACCTAAAGTAACTGACGGTCATGGGGGAGATGCTCACTCGACTACAGACTGTAAACTTTAAGGAATAGAAGAGTTCAGTAAAGGGAGAGAGATGTAAACCTTTACATTTGACTTACATAATAATATCAAAAACTTCATTTAGAATGCACGTTTAATGAAAGTTTGCCATTCCATCAATGCTTCGTGTAATTGGACGTATTTGCAGTATCAACGAAGGAGTGGAAAAGAACATTCTGGACAATTGTTCAGAGTATGAAGCAGCTTTACTGCCCATTTCCACATACTCTGCGCACCGGGTAAGTCCGTGCCCCACACACTACACCGCTGTTTACTTCCACTCTAGTAAATGATTGTGATTCCACAGGAAGCACTGCTGTCCGTCTCCAGAGTGTGCCAGCAGCGCAACTATGCTCTGCTCCGTTTCAAATACGCTGTGGGTCTATTTTTGACGGAGCTCCAGTCAAGTTGAACATGTACGGACAACTGATCCTATTTCCCATCACTTCATCAACATGACGTCAAAACAGGCACTGAATGAACAACAAATCATCCTCAGAGAGACAAAGTAACATGTTGTTTGCACGTTTTTCTCTTTATTCCCACGTGATCTTGTAGTTTTTCCTTTGACGTGTACAAGAGGCCCAGTGGGGCACGGCGCACGCAGTCCGTCGGAGCAAAGCCATGGTGATGAGGGCACGCAGGGCACACGGAATATGTGGAAATTGGCCGTTATTACATGCACGATAATTGCACTGGTAAAGTAATGTTAATGTCATCACCCCTGCCTGCTCGCCAGCAGACTGACTTCACGTTGAAATTTATGAAGGGGACTGGCAGTAAAAATGGCAGGTAAAGTAAAAGTGAAAGTGACAACATTAAGCAGTTTGCGTTGACACATGCACCCTGAAAATTTGAGGAAACTTCAGAGTTTTGTGTATCATTTGTGTTACTTTAATGGTGTGAAAACAACAGCAAATTCAGATACTGAAACACCTGTATTATGCAATGCAGCAGAGAAGCCCAAAGTGTACATGTAGGTTTTTTTTGCCAGGACTGTGTTGTTTTCAGGGGCCACTTTTAGTGTGTTGCAGAAGACTTCATAATAATCAACTTTTTAAATTGTAAAATTAAGAGTTTTCAGATTGAAAGGTCACATATTCTCCTCCTCTTCAGTGTAAATTAGTCTCAGAGCTCCTCAAAACATGTGTGTGAAGTGTCTTATTCTAAATCCACTCTGATCCTGTATTTGATCATGCCTATAAACCCCTCTATTTCAGCCCTGCTCAGAACAGGCTGTTTCTGTGTCTGTAGCTTTAAATGTAAATGAGCTGTGTCTGACCACGCCCCTCTCTGGAAGGGCTTGGGTGTCTCGGGCTTTCTCTCTCCATGTCCTATTGTTTACGGTGAGAAGGCAGACTCAGAGGGCAGAACAAACACCTAGCTGTGGGAGTGTCACCCACCTGGGGGAGGGGTTACTGCCCTTTGTGATGTCATGAAGGGAAAATCTCCAAACGGCCTGTTTGAGCACACATTTTCTGAAAAGTGGAGCAGGCAAAAGACGGAGGGGATGGACTTTTCTCATCATTGGGGGGTTTGTAGACGGACTAGAGACACATGTTAGAGTTAGAGGAACATGGGGAAGAGGATTTTACAGAATATGTTACCTTTAAGACACAAATTGGATTTCATTAGAGTCTTCATGATGCTGCATCATGACACAGAAAAGAAGCCCTTGATTTACTTGATGAAAGTTGAAATGGAGCAGTGACGATTCATGCGGAGCAGTGTGTGAAGCCACTTTCAGCAGGTTGTGTGATTTCTATCACGACATGAACTCCACAAATCATCCAATGGCAGTTTGAAATGAACAGCCCTCAAAAACAGATGCACGCTAGCTAAGATATATTCACAGTTACAGCATAAAAGGTGACATTTGA
Source organism: Tautogolabrus adspersus (assembly GCA_020745685.1). Lineage (NCBI taxonomy): Eukaryota > Metazoa > Chordata > Actinopteri > Labriformes > Labridae > Tautogolabrus > Tautogolabrus adspersus. The sequence continues at coordinate 1,620,675 of CM036545.1, forward strand.
AAGGTAGCACATTAGTGAAATGCACTGGATACATTAATTCAGTGTGGCTAAAAGCCTTGTTAGCATTCACAGTTTGAGTCTGAATGTACAATTACTCGACAGAGAGGAGGGATGGGAGAGAGAGAGAGGGAGGCAGAGAGAGAGGGAGGGAGGATGAGAGGTAGAGAGAGAACAAAAGGAAGCAGAAGAAACGAGAGAGAAGAGGAGGAGAGGAAGAGAGAGAGTCTTTCATGTCTCCCCTGAGTTTGAAAAGCCTCCCTTTCATGTGAGTATTGTCATATTCTCTCTGTTCTCGTTCCATTTGCTCCACCTCTCTTCCCCGTGATAAAGACATCACTCTTTTAGTGCACAGAGGGCAGTACAGACGAGAACGTGAGCCTGAGCACTCGTCTGTGTGGTGAGAGAAGTGCATCAATCTCATCATTGCACAAGCACTACATATATATGCAGGTGTAGCATTTATCCAGCAGGGCACTCTGTCTCCTGAGTGTGATTTTTTTACAGAGACAAAATATGGAAGGCCCTTTACTTTATAATAAGTACATAATGGACAGGAATGTGGGGTACAAAGTCGACTCTAAACACATTTCTTACTGCCAATTTCCACAAAGTCTTTGTGTGTTGCGTTCCATCAGCGCCATCGTTTAGCCCCAGAATAAAGAGAAAGACATGCTAACATGTTGCTTTGTCTTTCTGAGAATGAGTTGTTGTTCATGGTGCCTGTTTTGACGTAATGTTGAAAAAGTGATGGAAAATACGATCAGGAAGTCGTGTTTTATTTTGAAATTGACCGGACACTGTACGTTTCTTTGTCTGACTTCCTGTCAGGGGTCGATCTATTCTGCTCAGCTTGACACGTGCCTGCAGCGTACTCCGTCAAAAATAGACTCACAGCATATTTGAAACGAGGCAGAGCGTATTGGCGCTGCTGGCACGCTCCAGAGACGGACCGTGACGTGTGACATGGAAACAGGAGCGTTGACTAGACTGGCAGTGAACAGTGCCGTACTGCGTAGCGATGACAGACTGCAGTGCGCATGGACTGCGTGAAAATTGGGAGTAAGATCGCACTGTGAAGGAGCATCAAAGATAACTGAGCTCCAGGTCTTGCGACCAAAGCCTGTGACAAATATCTGACACAGTCAGATAATCAAGATGATCATCATAATGTGAATGCTTCAACAATTTATGTCAACTACCAACCAATAGAAATGCAGCACATAACAACACTAATCAGTGTAGGCGGCAGTTACAGGCTACACTACTGCGATTAGAAAAAAGAAGATGCTGCTGGCCATATTTGTACCAGCGATAATGATTTTTAGTGCCTAGAAGACAGACAAGACTGACATGAGACTCTTTCAGAATAATCCTCCGTCACACTTGGTGGAGCAAAAGAGGAAAGAAAAGGAGAGGGATAGTGCAAAAACAAAGAATCATCATCATGACCAGCGGTGGCACTGCAGGTAAAGACGGCCCTCTAAGTAGTTTAAAGACAACAGGAAAGTCAAATCAGTTGTTGTTGTCATTCTGGTTTTATTGCAGTCCGACTACATTTCCCAGAGGGCTTGTAGGCAGTGAATTGGCTTGATTGGTCTGGATTTACAGGCCTGTAGACTCCAAGGCCGAGCGTGTAGATTTCTCCATCTAGGGAACATGGACGTGCTCTCCTACAAACATAAATAGATAGTTTGTGATTCCCTCCCCCTTTCCCTCTCCCTTACAGCCACCAATCACATTTTACGACCCCCCTCGGGGCCTTCACATAGACTTTAAGTCCCCCCCCCCCTTTTATTTCACAAGCTCACTATCCGTCAGCATGCAGGGCCAATGTTTCACAAAGCCTCTCTTTCTGTTGTCCGTGGTACCCAGGGTGTGAGCGTGTCGCAGGTTACAATAAGTTCCACCTACTGATCTTAATTGGACCTGATGTGTGGTTCTGCTCCCAGGACGCCTGTGGAGCCCGGTTCTGTTCAGTTTCATTGTAAAGCGGGCCAAGAACTCTTGGCAGCCGCTGCGCTGTAAAACACTTAGGGCGCAACATTTTGCTAAAAGGAGCTGGCGAGAAAAGACGGGCCCTGAAAATAACTGTTATTGTTTTGTTTCTTTCAGTTTCTTTCAGTTACTTCTCGTGCGCTCGCCCACGCACACACATCTGTTCTTAGAGATACCGCAGAGGAGCTTCAGTTTGCCCCCATTCCATCCCGCAGCTTTCTTTGGGTGATGTTTTTCTCATTAGAAACACTACATTTTTAATTTTTATGGAAGCTTTTAAAGGATTATGGGAGGGAGCTGTGGAAATGAGGTCTGTTGAAGTATATTTTTACCACATACACACACACACACACACACACACACACACACACATCTTCCTGCTGCAAAGGCCTGACGCCCCTTCCCTGCTGAGACGGTTTTCGTTGGAATTTCCCACTCTGGTGTGTAATGGCTTTTGGACCGATGTGGAAGTGGGGATGGAGGGGCTGTAAGCCAGAGGGAGGGACGAGCAGCTTCTCTTTGAAGCTGCAGACAGTCTGTTGGTTTTTATGTTGTTGTTTTTGTACATTTGTTTTTTGAAGTTTCTCTCAAACCAGTTAAGAGTCTTCCACATGTGGGGGGAGGGGAGGGAGCATAATAAAACTACACAATCAGTTTGATTCGGTAGAAACATTTGAATTCAAGAGATTTTAGATCAAATACAAAGACTCCAGTGTTCTTCATAGACTGCAGAAGGTTTTTTCCCATCACAGGTGGGACAGTTTCTTTCCTTTCCACTCGCAGCGTGGGGATCTAAGTTTCCTCAGTGTGCGGAAAAGCGGGCAGGAAAGCAGGTTTAAGACCCTTCTTCTCCCCAGTTACTCCTCACCAGCCCACTCTAACCCTGTGCGGACAATTCAGACAATTTGATGAACCACCATAAAATGCTTTTACACCGCAGGTCACACCTACACATTCACACACTGATGGTAGAGGCTGCTGTGTAAAGGCCCTGACACACCAAGGAGATCGTCGGCTAGTTGGACCGTCGGTGAGTGATCGTCGTCCTAGTTTTTGCGGTGTGTCTGGCTCCGTCGCTGCCCGTCTGCCCCAATCAACATGTTGAATCGGCGTCCGCCGTCGCGGTTGGTGGGAGGAATTTCTCTGATTAGCTGTTTAGCTTAGCAAAACAGGAGAGCCAGTGCACAAGATGAAAAACAGAAGCGCCTCCTCTGTTCTTGTTCGACGAATAAAAGACCAAGGACTCACAACGCCAGCGCCATTTTCAACGTTTTATCAGACATTTTTCTCGATTAAAAGTTCCTATATTATGATTGAGGGACAGCGGTGTGAAAATGGTCTTCTCGTATCATAACAACAGACTACCTCCGCCTGCTGGCATGGAGAGTTATTTCCTCTCATGCATGCGCAGAACGTACGTGGTGGTTGGCTGTCGGCTGTAGTCTTTGCGGTGTGTTCTAGTGCAACTTTTTGGTCAAGACAAAAGGCGACGTTCGCCGACCAAAGCAAAAAAAAACATCAGTGAGAAGACTGAGACTTTCTACATTATTGTTTTTTATTCCTGAACTTGCACCCATAAGGTGGTGTTAGACGGAGCTAGTTACAGCTCAAAGACAGAAGTCTCTCTATTCACATTTTCAATGATTCATGAAGAGCAGTAAATGTGCCAGTTAAAGGAGCGATATGTAACTCTGACAACTAGTGTTTAAAATGGGTACTGCAGTCCAAATCAAAAACATTGTAGAGAGCTGTCTCCCCCCCCCCCCCCCCCCCTCTCTAGAGTGGATGCTCACGCAGGTCACCATGTGGTGGACACTGAAGCTTCAGTGTTTATCCAGCTCTGCATCGGTCTGTAAACCTTTCTGCGTTCTAACCTCTCTCCATTTTTCAAAAGCATCTCCAATATTGATCCTAGTTTGAGCACGTTTCTGCTCGTGGAGCTTATTAGAAACATGCAGAGGCTTTTTAGGTCGGGTACAATCACTTCTATCTGAACCAGTTCTCTTGCCCGCTTCCATCGCTGCAACACCTGTTGGTTTGACCTGATAACTGCTCTCATATCTGGCAAACCGAGGGGCGTCCAAAACGGCCGTGTGGGGGTGCCTTAAAACCGCCTACCTTCTCTGGTCCAAACAAATCCAGACCATTCAGGACCAGAATCTAAAGTTAGAAGGAGGACATACTGGCTGCTGCATTGTTGTCAGAGAAGCCAGCACTTCAACATAGCATGTTTCCTTAATGTCTGATCATAGAGGAAGCTCACTTTATCATTTCACTCTCTACACATCTTACTGATTGGACCTTTAAAGGACAACAAACAATGTCCAGGACAGGATGAGCTTAAAGATAAGAAGCACCACTTTGCCTACACGAGCCGCAGCCCAACATAAATTAACACGACAGTTCTTCACAGTAGCTTTAAAGTAAAGGGAACTGAAACTCATTAGATAAATCTGCACTGAGATGAGTCTAAAACAAACTTTAAACACAGCAAGTGATCATGTGATGAAAGTGTGATACAGAGCAGCATTAGCATTCATCTCCATAATTACCTGAATATATTAACTCTCCTTTTACCGTCTGTGTTCTACAAACTCCTGAAGGAAATATCTGGTTTCACTATGACATCTATCTAGTGACTCTCTGTCTGCTGTTTGATGCTGGATTGGGAGAGAATGGGAAGCACATCAGAGCTTTGTTTGCAGAAAACAGCCCCTGGATGTTGTAGCATTCATCGTTGAATCCAAGATCAGTTGAGTAAATGCACCAAAAGAAGGCTTCTTGTCTCTTCAGTGAGTCCACTAAGCATTTTTCTACACATGTCTTGTTGTTCCTTCATCCTGTTCATTAAAAAAACCTCATCTCCTCGAAGCTTGTTTGCACAGTTGCTGTTCTGGCTTGACGACATATTCAGATCTGAATTAACTCCCTCCAAAGCGGCGATTAGTGTCAGATGGATTTAAGATTGAGGTCTTACCAGGATGTACTGCAGGCAGGAATCACTCCAGGATACGTAGGATCTCCTTTGTAGAGCCACAGTACACGAGCAGGCTGCCTCAAACCGAGCAGGTGGAGTAGGCCGAAGAAGCAGAAATCCACAAAAGACCACTCCAAGCCAAAAAACATCCACCACTCCTGATTAATGAACGTCTTGAGATTGTCATGAGAGGCTGAAATGCACTTTCTATTTATCTCAAGTCTTTAAAAATGTGTGTACCTTTAAGGTAAAAACACTGAACTGTCAAGATCTCAAGCACACCCAGCTTCCAAACAGAAAACAGGAAGTAGCCTCTGATTGATAAACATAAAAAAACATCTTTCACATCCAAAGTCTTCTACCATTTTATTGGCGGTTGTCAAAAACAACAATTTAGGGCATTACTGCCACCTACTGGTATGGAGTTTGGATCAGGAATATGTCAAAGTTAAATAAATAAAATGATCTCCTCACCATCAGGTTAGTCTCTGTAAGAAAATGAAAAAGAACTTGAACACACTCACTTCCTGAGTCCTTTTGTAGAATATCTTATTTCAAATTGAATGACGTGCCTCAAACTTCTGACAGTATGGAAACACATCTTCTTGTTTCTTCTTGTATTCGATGTCAGGGGAGGAAAGTTCATAGAGCAATTCAAAATGTTCAACACAGTTAAAAAAAAGAGTATTAAAGACATCGTTAAAGCTCCTGTTAGGAGTTTTTAGATGTTTATGAAAAAGACTGATATTAGTATTGATGCCTCTGGCTGACCTACACAAGGAAATAAAACCATCAGAGGCAAGATCGACTATTTTAACAACAAAGTGTTTAATGCCTGTCACCGCTGGGTCTGTATCAGCCAAGAGGATTTACAGCTCAACACATTTTTACTGTAAAAAGAAAACAGAATGAGATTATTGGGCAGAACAGAATCAGCAAAGAGACTGACCGCTTTGTCCACAGGAGGGCGCCAACATCAACACTAACTGGAAATTCCTCACAGAGGCTTTAAGCTACATTAAGACATTTTTAAAATATGAATATATATTCAAATATCAGATCAGGTGTGATCGGAACTATAAAAACAATATTTCCTTGAGCTTAAGTCTCCTGAAAACGTCCGGACATTTTCAGATTGAGCTGCACGTGTAAACGAAAAAAAGAGCCATATTTTTTTACTCCAACTTTACCCAGGATTTTTCCTGCCAGCCCTCTGGTAAAATTCCCCCCTTAAGTCAGGATGTGCCGATATGTTAACGCAGCATGAAATATTCCGGAAAATTCACTGTGAGCGAGTGGGAAGGGTTGATGACATTTATATCCTGCGACCGACACGCGACTGGCCCTATCTCCCTGCATGTAATAAAACTGCATCATCATGATTTCTGGTTACCAGCGTGCAGTGATGTTAACATTAATATTATCATAATAGTGTCGGACTCTGTTGCTTTCTCTTCTATTTCTCTTGCCGAGATCCCCCTTCCCCTGTCGTCAGAGACCGGATAGCCTTCTGCTGTGAGGTGTGTATACTGTATGTGAACAGGTAACTCAGGCAGATTTCAGGGGCAGCCTGCCTGAAATGTTCTAGAAACTTTTCAGGTGTGCATGTTTGAAAACAGGAAGGATTTCTCCTTTGTATCCTTCACGTTCCTGTTGTCCACACTTTCTTGGCGCTGAGGTGGAGGTCAGAGCAGGCATTGCATGAATGAGGACGGCGGTGGTTGTGGGGACGACACAGTCCGATGGTGGTGGCTGAGCGTCAGGGACGTCAGTAGTAGTGCCGATTTATCAGTAGAGTCATAATCTCGTGTCCCCTTCACTTTGTGCTCTCAAGCTTCCACACAGATCTGCTCCCAAAGTGGCGACACTGAAATCACAGTGAAATCATAAATGAAAATCAAACAGTTGCTTTGAGGTGTTTTGTGATTTGGTTAATGTTGAATGTCTTTCACCTGAGAACAGTTAATGTCATGCAATATGAAGTTAAGTGTGTAGCAAGAATGAGACAAAGACTACATATATTTTAAAAACGCGTGGTCACACAGCACTCTTCAAAACAACGAGTGTCGTTAGCATTAGCTTCCTTTCATTCTGTATTACTGAAGCACAGCTGAGTCCACATATTAAGCCTGATTCACTCTCCCTGTTTGTATTTTATGTCTGTAATCCAAGTGTCTTTGTGCAGTTGGGTTTCTAAATAAAACACGAGCAACCAGGCAAATTCTTCCTGGATCTATTTGTTGCTTCTCCCAGAAGCACTTAGTGCGAGACAATAAAGCCACATTAACAGCCTCTAAACTTGGATGTAGGAGTTTACAAGAAGCACTCGAAGGCAGCGTGTTTGTGATACGTTCAGTGAGTTCATGAGAGTTATTTTGTGTTTGTGTGTAATGAACAGTTGCAGACCAACTCTGATAATTACTAAAGAGACTATCACACCTTCTTATGTTCCTCAGTCCAGGCTTTCCACTGGGATCATAGACTGAATATAAACATGGACAAAGCCTCAGTGAACCCATTGGTTTCTGAGGCTGGTCCATACTGTTGCCATATTGGAAATGCTGTCTCCATCAAACTTTGGGGGAACCTAACGACAGGCAAAGAGCTGGAGCTGAGGCGGGCCTTTACTTCCTATTTCAACGTAGTCTGAACTGAGTCTGGTTCCGAATCTGGAGCGTGAGTGAAGCGGAGCAAAGCCATGTGCAGCTGTACACACATCACAGGAGAACTACAAGAGCACACGGGAATAAAGAGAACAATTTTCAAACATTTTGCTTTGTCTCTCTGAGGAGGCTTTGCTGTTTATTTGATGCCTGTTTTGACGTAATTTTGATTAAAAAATAAAAAATACGATCTGGCGTCTGTAAATTGTGTTTTATTTTGAAATTGACCGGATGCTTTGGGCGATTCCTTGTCTGACTTCCTGTCCGGGTTCATATAGTCTGTCTAGCTTGACGCATGTTTGAAATGTTGGAAATACGAGCATTGACTAGAGTGGCAGCGAATGGCGTCTAATGTTTGGCCCTGGCAGGCAACTTAGCGTTCTGACAATAGCTACAACATCCTTCATAAATCCAAATTGTTAAGGAATAAAAAAAATGGACAAACCCCCCAATGATGAGAAAAGTCCATCCTCTCCGTCTTTTGCCTGCTCCACTTTTCAGAAAATGTGTGCTCAAACAGGCCGTTTGGAGATTTTCCCTTCATGACATCACAAAGGGCAGTAACCCCTCCCCCAGGTGGGTGACACTCCCACAGCTAGGTGTTTGTTCTGCCCTCTGAGTCTGCCTTCTCACTGTAAACAATAGGACATGGAGCGAGAAAGCCCGAGCCACCCAAGCACTTCCAGAGAGGGGCGTGGTCAGACACAGCTCATTTACATTTAAAGATACAGACACAGAAACAGCCTGTTCTGAGCAGGGCTGAAATAGAGGGGTTTATAGGCATGATCAAATACAGGATAGGAGTGGATTTAGAACAAGACACTTCAACCACATGTTTTGAGGAGCTCTGAGACTTATTTACACTGAAGAGGAGGAGAATATGTGACCTTTAAAGTGTCAGTTTTCAAAAATGCAACAGCAGTGTGGCGGTCTAACCATCTCATCTCTATGAGAGGAACAAAGATGTCATTAATCTCTCTCATATGAAGTGAATGCATACAAACAGACTCTGCACCTATAGGTTCAGACAGCAGCGGCTGCAGCAGCATTATTCCCCTTTAAATCGTCTTTTAATTATAAGATTATTCTGTTTATTTATTGCATAGTGTTTCGTTAACATTCTGTGTTATACTTGACAAACGACTTTTCTATTGTAATGTTATAAAAGTCTTAAGTCCTTGTATCAGTTGTCCCCCGTGCAGCACTTCATTTACATCCAGGGTCACCCGCGCGTATGATGCTGCATGACCCCTCTGTGTGTTTTGGCCCTACTTGGCGGTTTTAAAAAGCATGGGGAAGACAGATGGGGCTGCAGAGCGCCTCTGAGCAAGTTCAGCGGAAAAAGGGTCCAAGAGTGCACGTAAACACGAGAGAAAAGAAAGTGAGTCACAAGCCCGCCTCTGAAAAAGGATTCTCTCCATTTACTCTAACACAGATACCATTAGAGCTCTCCTGTAGGCCTCATCTGTCTCACATGTATGATGTCTGTGTTTGGAGTCCTTTGCCATTAAGGCCCATGATGTGTGATTTACACTGTGATGTGTTCCAGCGGGCTGCATGGTGCTAGATGATGACAAATGGGCGTGCTGTAGTTATGACATGTTTAAATCCCGGAGAGCTCTGTTTACAGTCCAAGCCTTTTGTTCAAGCTCTGTGTTTCTGGCGTGACGAGTGAGAACCAATGAAAGCTTTTGGATGTTCCCCCAGAGGACGCCAAGCAGACACAGATTTACGGGAAAGAAGGCATACATATTTGATTCTGATTTTAATTTTAAGCCACATGTACGCTCTGTCACAATAAGTATTTTATCTTTAAAAACATGTCTAAAGTCTCTGTCTTTGAAAAGACACAGAGAGACTAATGCATGCTTTAGGCTAGACTCCTGTAACGCTCTCCTGCTCTGACAAAGGATACAGTAAATGAGCTGCAACTAATACAAAACGCAGCAGCACGAGGGAAGCTAGCCAGAACAGAATACTGCCTACCTAGAAGTAGGCAATATTCTGTTCCAGCTCACTTTTCCTGTACACAAAGTAGATGACACCGCCGTTCTGCAGCATGCGAGTTTGCTTCTTGACCAGTTTGGACATGTTGATTATTGTGCCATTAGTGCTCATATCCTCGAGCCACGCTAGCCCCGAGCTTTCATCTCGCACAATCTTGCAGTGCTGGCTTGATACCAGTTTGTTTGCTGGGAAAGACAAATAACCTCCTTTTTTTCTGCCATCTGTGCACTCCCTGTTGAAGAGCAGGACAATTTCACTGAAGTTCACTTTGACCAGCTTCCCCCACGGTCGACCTCTTTTACAACTCTCCATCACCCACTGCTGGTGATGGATTGACCTGACTGCAACGGCTTGTCGAGAGGCTTAAAAGGTTAAGTTGTTAGGTTGACTCAAGGTTAGGGTGAGACAGCATTTCCAGCCTGGAGACCGCCATCGATGGGACTCCAAAGCCGGTTGACTTCACTCATGCTTCGTCCGTTAGTATTTACAGTCTATGGGTCACACTTTGGCTCATCACGGCTTCACACATAAATTCAACTACAGGGGGCTGGCAGGAAAAAGTCCAGGTAATATCAGAGTGAATATTTCAGCTGTTTGCATTCATGAAGCCGTTTCTGGAATTTTGTCATTTCTGTTTTGTGCATGTTTGTAGTGTTGTAGTCAAGTCACACCCAAGACCAGAGTGCTCTGAGACCAAGACAAGACTGAGACAAGACCGATCTCGAGTACTACAACACTACATGTCTGAAAACACCTTTAATCTGTAAACATGTGGGGGGAAAGGTTGTTCTTTAGCCCCCACCCTTGGAGATATACATTGTAATATTGAACAATAACAAAGCTCATAAAGATGAAGAGCCTTCGGTAGGTGGTCGTAGTGACACTTAAAAACGCCTTCAACTATCTACACGCCAAAAGTAGAAGAAGAAAAAGGAACAACATGGAAAAACTCTGCCTTTCTAAAATAAAAAATGTTGCTTGATTTGAATGAAAACATGGCCACGAACACAGACACATACTTGGCTCATGAATGTTTACATATAAAAATCCTCGGATGGTTTCATTCTTTATGAGCACCGTCGGACATTTGAACGCTGCGTGGGATTGGTTTGGGATCGAGAAAAAAATCAATAAAAATGTGAGTTTTATTATGTTGTTAAATCACCAACATGTGGTGTAAAACCTTAAAACCCCCAAAACACAAACTGTCTGTCTGACAAGGGGAAGAGAGAGAGTCGTGAAGTATGTTGTTACAGATGCATGTTTGTGGGATGATTCATTTTAACAGAACAGACAGTGCAGAAACATCCACTCTTCCCCTCTTTCTCCAGTGGTTCCCATCATCCTTCACTAATGAGGGCAGGTTGAGTGTGTTCACAAAGGTAATTATCATGGACCAAAAGTTTTAAAGAAAGAGAAGCTGAGATTGTTCACGACAAAGAGAGGACATAAAAGGCGTTTTCGGACTGCAGGAACTTTTTCATAGTTCTAGGAACAATTGGAACCCTCCCCCTTTTTTATTAGGTGTTTTTGGACCAAACAGTTCTGGGGACTTTTTGAAGAGGAACTGTCCACTGGGGCGTTCCCTGAAAACGACACAACATGTGGACTTTTTCTCTGTCTGCATCTACACCGCCATGGTACCTACTCTGAAGCAGGAGCTGCAAAGGTTCTTCTAAACGGGGTTCTAGGAACCAAAATAGTTCATAGTTCCTGCGGTGCAGAATCAATAAAAAAGAGGGAGGGTTCCAACAGTTCCTAGAACTATGAAAAAGTTCCTGTGGTCTGAAAACGCCTATTGATTCTGAATGAACTATTTTAGTTCCTAGAACCCGGTGTAGAGGAACCTTTTCAGCTCTTACTCAGTGGTTACCATGGCGGTGTGAATGCAGATAAAATAAAAGTCCCCATGGTGTGTAGTTCCCAGGGAACGCCCACAGTTCCTCTTCGAAGTCCCCAGAACTGTTTGGTCCAAAAACACCTATTGATGCCAGAAAAGGGGATCTGCGTTGCTGAAATTAGGTGCAGACAGAGGGACCAGATTGGGAAGAGGACACATTCAGGCCAAGTGCCTCAAATCTCAAATATCTTTCACAGCGATGCCGAGCCAAACAGATTTTATTAATCATGCGCTAAGTCAAACATGAAACACATGTCCACCGTATCGTGTAGTCGGCAGGAAGGAGGGAGTTGGAGAGCAATGTGGAACAATGGAAAGGATGTTTGAGATTTAAAACAAAAGGAGCGAGACAGGAATATGTCAGCCAAGTGTAATGTGTAAAACATCTGGAAACATGGAAAAGTCAAATTATTACCTCTGAATAATTGTATCTTGAAGCTTTTAGATATGTTGACAGCTAATGCATGATATGGTACTTTTAAAGGCCCTGACACACTAAGCAGACGGCAAAAAGAACTAGTGGCGACGAGGGCCGCCTGTGGCATCGCCTCACGTCGCCTCACTTCTTGGCCAAAAAGTTCCACTTGAACACACTGCAAAGACTACAGCCGACCACCACGTACGCTCTGCGCATGCATGAGAGGAAATAACTCTCCATGCCAGCAGGCGGCGGTAGTCTGTAATCGTCATTCAAAAAAGGGGAAACCGGAAGAGGACGAGGAAGAATGCGGATAAATAAACCGTTGTTGTGATACGAGAAGACCATTTTCTCACCGCTGTCGGTCACCACTCGTAATAAAGGAACTTCTAATCGAGAATAATGTCTGATAAAAAGTTGAAAATGGCACTGCCGTTGTCAGCCCTTGGTCTTTTATTAGTGGAACAAGCACAGAGGAGGCGCTTCCGTTTTTCTTCTCGTGCACTGGCTCTCCTGTTTCGCTTAGCTGAACAACCAATCAGAGAGATTCCTCCCACCAACCGCGCTGGTGACCGCCAACGCCGATTCAACATGTCGAATTGGCCGCGAAAAGGCTGACGGGGGTCGACGGGTAGCAACAGAGCCGGACACACCGCAAAGACTAGGGCGACGGTCCGACTAGGACCGACAGCCAACGATCTCCTTGGTGTGTCAGGGCCTTAAGACTCTTAGGCTGGATATACTTGACGTATGACCTTGTGATCTGGAACGCGATATTCTGCATCATGAATGTTACTGGAGCTACCTCAAGAGGGCACACCAGAGAGCTCAGGCCGTATGCAACTACTGCATGTGCAGGATGTAAACACCCCACTCCATTTTTCTAACATTTTCCTCCATGCACAAACATAGCTGTCCCAGACATTTTGCCATTTTGCAAGTTTTCCTGTCAACTTCCCTGAAAATCTTGTTCAACAGATGTGGATAATTGAGGACTTGGTCTTCAAAACTTTCCACCATTGATGTCCCTTCTGCTGTTGACCATGTCACGCCCCCTCTGGCTCTACACTGCCCCTACCGTTTATGTGCCTTCTGTACCTCATGACCACACAGCGTTCATTTTTAAAAATATGCATAGCCAACCTCCCAAACACAGGGGTCACTGTGCACTACAGAGAATTACGGAGGTCTATGTCTGTGCTAGAGTACAACACTCTTTCCCAGACAGCGACCTGCTGCTTTGCTCTCACCATGTTCTCACCTTTTCAGCACGCAGGTGGGTGGAATACATGCAGGGCATTTCCAGCTCGTGCACCTCCATTAGTGCCCTTGCATTTTCAGAGGGGTCATCAAATGGGGAGACCCAGTCCTCCATATTTTAGTCCATGGACTGGAACATTTGTTGGCTGTTTCTATTGTCAGAACCTCGCAGGCCATGCTGGACCTCGAAACTGTCCTCTGGTTGTTGGATTGCAGGAAAAAGAGGACAACAAGAAAACTCAAAGAACATTTTAAACCTCTGAACATCGTGCTTCCTAATGTTGTTCAGCGACAGAATGAGCAAAACCAAGAAAGTGTTAAAAAAGGTCTTAATGGATTTGATAATCCATCAGGACTGTGCCCATGGCAACAAGTGTTATAAACTGTCAAGACTAAAAGTTGGCATTGATTGCCAGAATGTGTTTTTGCATCCTAGAGTTAAACTTTGCTCTGTCTAGATCAGCAAACAACACTTAATCAGCTATTTAGAGTTAAAGGAGCAATATGTAGAGGCTTTTTAGGTCGGGTAGAAAATCCTTTTTTTCAACCTTTTTTTCACACTAAAGATTCACAAGGCGTGATGTGTTATTTTGGGGGCGGCATTCTGGGCCTTTATTGGAGATACAGGAAAGTGGATAGAGTGAGAAAGTAGGGAGAGAGAGAGAGGAAAGGCATGCGGGAAAGTAACCCTAAGGTTCGAATCCGGGGTCACCCGCTTCGTAGACTCCAGCCTCTGTACACAGGACGTGCAAACTAACCACTTAGCTACATACACCTAACTAACCTCTACATCAAGAAGTTGATTGATAACTTTTTAAACAGCCATCACACAATTCTGCTTTAATTTTATTGGCTCTGGTTCTCACAGTGAAGCTTCTCACTGCAGAGATAGGAGCAGTCAGGATAGAAACTTTCCAACTCCCAGATAACACAACAGTATGAAAGGAGATCCTTATCGACCTCTCTGCCAGAGGCTACAAATGGATTGCAGGGGGACGTCATGAACTTTCTAGACAACACACGAGGCCTTCACATGCATAATTTGTCAGTGCAGTGATCAAAGATGTTGAATATTTGATGCATTAAATCCTCTAAGCTTGGCCATGACCAGCAGGTTTTACTCGTATAGGCTCTCCTGTTTTTGTCTGCTTCTCTGCCTTCAGTGAAGTCTGCTGCATGTAGAATTACCTTTTTAAACTTTGTTCTGTGCTGAGAAGCAGCAGGTGTCGGCTTGTCCAGAAGTGGTCCGTCCAAAGTCTTGACCTCTACTTAGCTTAAAGCTCCGGGGAGTAACACATGTTCCCGACCATCATTTCCCTGAACCATGACCCCACAGCTTCACGGTTCTGAGACACTCGTGATATTTAACACCTGAACTTGACCACGATAATATTGACAAGTGTGATGGAGGTCAAAGGATCCCCTGCACTAACAGGTTTGAATTGGCTTACCACAATCCTTTTCAATAAGCCTCCAAAGCTGCGGTGCAGTCATTAAAAATATACACAGGCAGAGACCACTGAGGCGAGAATCTTCACTGTATGTATGCTCTCAAAACATTGATGCTCCCTTCCCTTTATTTGGATAGTTTCACCACGGGATTCCTGCTTATTTTCTCCCATAAGTGCCCGGGAGTAATCAAATCCCAAATGAAATATTTTCTTTGCCGCCAGTACCTTTCAGCCTGCCGTTTTTACTCCCAGGGAACCGTCATGTCAGGCCCCGACTCTCTCTCCAAACCAGGGATTTACGGAAGATTAGGGAAAACTATGTAAATGACACTACTCCAGCGCAGTCAAGCGAAACGCTAGACCCCAAAAAGAGGGAAGCTGGGAGTCAGGAGGGAAGCGACAAGGAAGGGAGTGGGGGGAAAAGGAGCACATCCTCAGGAATTTCCCTCGGAAATCTGTGGATTATCCCACTGGTTTTAATGAAAGTTGTCAGGATTAGGACTGCCGAGGCCCACTGAGGCTGGTGCTGGAGCTGGGACAGCGATGGAGCGAAAAGTGAGGAAGGAGCGGGATAAAAAACAGGAACCTATTACATTCCAAAATCACTAAATTGGAGGTAAAATTTCCGTGAAGGGGCTCAGTGATGGGGCCTTTGATGAGAGGCAGGGGTGAACGGATGAGTTGATGAGGGAAAGAGTGAACATGGGCAGACACACACCAGAAACCACACATCTCCCAAACTCTTCGAGACGAGTCGGATAGAACAGCAGTCCTCTTAGACATACTGATTAGCTCAAATATCTCTCATTACGCCGTCCTCCATCCGTCTTCGCCTCTCATGCCTCTCATGCTCCTTCTCCCTCATTCCTCCCGCCTCTCTCTCCCTCTCTGTCCGTGATGAGACGGTCACCTCGGTGTCAGTGGTGATGGCTAAGTGGGAGCTTGAGCACTTCCTTAATCAATCTGGGTAATAGAGAGGAGCTTGCCACACAAAAATCACACTCACGCACACACACACTGAGACCTGTCAGCTCTCATTCTAAGTCATCCCCCGATTCATTGAGCGCTCTCTCTCTCATACACAATAGCACAGTAGGCAGTAAGCAGATTTGACACATTGCTGTTCATACACCTGCACAGCCTAAGAAGCATATCAAGGATAGATTAGCACAGTGGCCCATGAATCTGCTAACACACACAGGAAATGAAAGAGTGCACATCGCCTGGAAGACACACTCAGACACACACTCCACTCTCAAAGGGATATAGGAAGACAGCTGGGAATGTCACGCATGCACACTCCACAGGCGTTCCAATAAAGGAGAGGACACAGGGAGGGAGAATACCTTGATAAGCGGTGGTATGCTTTGGGTAAACATTCGTCTGCTTTTTAATAGAGAGCGTTTTGAACATGCTGGTCAAAGGAAAGCAGCTGTAAATGCAGTGGTGGCGAAATGGTAGGGGATCGTGAATCAGCCAGCTGCTCATCAATATCTCAGGCAAGACAACCAGCTGTGGGTTTCAGTGTGTGTGTGTTTGTGTGTGTGTGTGTGTGTGTGTGTGTATGTGTGTGTGCGTGTGTGCGTGCGTGCGTGCGTGTGTGTGTGAGTGTCCAGTGCATCAAATGAAGACGTTTTCTCAGGCGAGTCCTATCAGCACATTCCAGTCATGCTGTTGATGTCCGGCCACATCTGCCCCTCTTTCCTCAATATATTTCCTTAATCCCATTCTCCTTCCTCTGTCTGTCTTTCTCTCTCCAACGCTGCATGCGTGGCTATACTCACTGTGCCAGCTCATATGTCTATGCCCCAGTTTTCCCCTCCCCATCTTGTGTCTCTGTCTGTACACAAAACAAATATTTTACCGTCTTTGTTTCTCGCTCCATCCCTCCATCTCTTCTCACCCAGCTCTGACCCAGTCCAAATGGCCTCAAGATGTTTCTGCAGTTCATTCAAATTTACAAACACGGCCAAGAAAACCTTGGAGGACATGACAACCAAATATCATTTAGCAAGAATTGGCCGGCTAGAGATTAGCAAACTGAAAACAGATTTACAAAGAGAACACTTATTTCCTAACAGTCATCAATTTGCTGTGATTAATTGTCACCGACTGTGAAGGTGCTTCCAGATTGCGATCATCTGCAGTGTTGTTTCGTATTTTGCACAGCCTAGCACAACAACCTCTGATCCCATGAGGCTGTACTCTGCAGTCTGCTGCTGTAGCACCTGTGGAGTAATAAAGTGAACGTTTTCTACACCATAAGTGGCGTTGCAGTCTGAGTGGTGTAACACTGCCATACACCTACTGCAATCTCATTAGCTAACAAACAGTTTGAAGCTCTAAATAAAGGCAATGGTTAGCAACAGGATGGCAGCAAACCTCCCTCTGCTTCCCCGGAAGCTGCAGAAAAGTTTCTGGAAGTAGCATTTGCAGCTAACGCTAGGCCTTCTTACTGTCACAGGTTAATGTTGTTGGTGAAATCTGTAGTTATAGACTTCACACAAGAAAGATGCAGGAGACTCAGATGGCTGAAGCTGAATACGTATATATATGACTCTGCAGGAGAATCGACATGAACAGCACACATGTAGTACAGCGTCCTGCTAAGCTAGCTGTCAGACCGTCCCGTAGACTCGGTATTTATCCTCAAGATGATGCTAAAGTCAGGGACGGGCACGTTACTCTACCTAAACACTTATGATATAACACAATAAGAATGTGAGGTTTCAGATAAAGGAGAGCAGACACCAAGTCTGCCAAAAAAGCCAGATATGAGGGGAGACACAAAGTGACCTTGGTTGTCGTAGTCATGGACAACCCTAACAGTACAACTGTGACTGCTGTCAGGCCCAAGGAGTGAGCTAAATGAGGTACCCCCTAGTGGCGAGAGGGAGATTTTTAAAAAATGTATAAAAAATATTTTGCACAATTTATAAATTCCTTATGAATATTTTGGAAAATGATTTTGACACACGTGGGCTATTACGTTTATTTTGGATTTTATTTTAATTATTTTTAGGCCTAATGAACACAGGTTCACGGAAGTTACGTTGTCAACGTCAGGCGGGCTAGTGGTCACAGAGTAAAGAGGTTTCCCGCTCGCTCCATGCAGCATACATCCATGGCAGCAGCAGGCTAGTAAATGTACATAGTCTAAGATGTAGCATCATGTTTGACAAAGCTCCAGCCACAAACAAGAGCCATGTTTTCAGAGACAGAAGAACTGATCGAGTTATGTCTGCGCCTATCCATCCTCATCCGAGCGCACTTTCTCAGCCTTGCGTCTTTTGAAGACATGGGTACGCAGCACCATGACCCAGAAAACACTCACACACCTTTCGCTGATGCATGCCCACACAGACACTCTGAACTCCCTGGACATTCGTCCCCTCATGAGAGACTTTAAAATCATTCTTGGTCTCAAGACTGGTCACGAGGCCACTTTCTGAAGGTCTCGTCTCGGAATGGAAAGCATTTTTACTCGGTCTCAGACTGGGCGGACTCTGGATTTTAAATCCAGACCGGTCAAGACCACCACTGAAAGGCTTCTTTCCACATCATTACTGTGATTAGAAGTAAAGCGCCTCTTTCTAAAAGAACGAATAACTTCAATTCATCTGTAGTTTGATTTTTATCCCCCGGTTACGACCACAACCTTCCCGGTGTTACGGTCTAAGTGAGTGACACGCCCCCTGCACATAAAATGATGATTTTTCTGTCATATTTATGGTCTTGGTCTTGTCTCGGTCTCGCTCCCTAAATGTCTTGGTCTTGCCTCGGTCTGTGAGCACTCTGGTCTTGGGTACATCTTGGTCTTGGTCAGTGTGGTCTTGACTACAACACTACCTCTTAGACTAAAACGTGATCATACATAACAAGATGTGTTTTGGCCGACGATGCATTGATAAAAGCTGTCTCAGCTTATTAAGCTGTCTTCAGTATTTTTGTTGTTGTGGAAGCTTTTTAACGATTCTAATTTCATCTGATGGTGTCTTTGATTTAATATGAGAATCTAACTGGGAGTACTTTCTCGCAAACAGAAGTTCCTAACTGGTGACTTCATCAGGCACTTAAGGTTGCACATAAAGACTCAAATCAACTTATCACAGAATTTGGACATTCCTCCCTCTACATCTCAAATAAAACTGCCTCTCTCTGGCTGAACTCCCCTTCTTTTATTAAGTCCAAAAATATCCTGTTAGATCCTCCCAGCATTCACTTTCCACCAAACTAATGTGTCAAGATGTTCTCAGTATTATCTTGGCCTAAGCTGAGTTTAAAGAATTAATGTATTCTGCATG
Source organism: Tautogolabrus adspersus (assembly GCA_020745685.1). Taxonomy (NCBI): domain Eukaryota; kingdom Metazoa; phylum Chordata; class Actinopteri; order Labriformes; family Labridae; genus Tautogolabrus; species Tautogolabrus adspersus. The sequence continues at coordinate 1,639,650 of CM036545.1, forward strand.
TTAGGTGAAAGGAACGCCACTTCATCGTCCAAGGGCTCGCTGGTAGTACGGCTCTCCATTGGTCAAGTATGGACTGAAGAAGCAAGTAAATAGAACTCAATATTCACATCTTTTTGAAGCTAATACGATCACTTCTGGCACTACTTCTCACCACCCTCCCTGTCTACTGTCTGCTGTGTGCCAGGCTCTGTGCTTCCTTTCAAGGGAAGAATTCTCCCCTGTAATCCATCCCAGCTGTGGCAGATTGCACGGCCAATTAAAGAAAAACTGTTTGGCTCTCCCCAAACGAGGCGACCACATGTTGCAGCGCGACCCTCCCCACCGCTCTGCCTGCATCCCCCTCCTGGGACCTCACCTCTGATGGTTCAGGGGTCATGGTGCTTGTGGTTTCTTCCGCAATGGAGAAGGGAAGAAAACATAGAGACTGCAGACAAACGGGACAATTAGCTCGAGCTCTGACTGAGCATCTCCCCCCAACGAGGTCACCAAGGCTACATCCAAAGGCCACACCTACAGTAGAGGGCAACTGTCAGTGAGGTGATTTAACCCCCCCTGTGCTACTTCTAATCTTCATGTCGAGCATTCTTGACCATGTTTTGTTGGTGGGTGAGGGGGTGCAGGTTGAAACCACAGAGCTGATGGCATGGATTGCTTTGGACATTAAGTAAAAAACATTTGAGCCACCGTGACGGGATTATGGTGTTGATGTCTTTTTGAAGTTTTGGTACTAAGCATGTGTCAGTTTGGCATTGCAGAGCACAGGGTTTAGAAATGGAGGTCAGACACGGGCAAGCAAGGGCATTCTGTGAGGCTGGTTAGATGAGGTTATACATTTTTAATAACGTCACACCTTGGGGGAAGATGGCATCCCTGAACAAAAATAAGGAAACAAGAACAGGTCAACAGATGGGGCCTTTTTTTGCTATCGTCCTTTCACTGGCTGATATGTGTAAACGGACGTGTACCCATTTACAGTTTTCATTTTCCTCTGTTGTCACGTTCAGGATGGAAAGCTCTGCAGCTCTTCTAATGTCCGAGGTTGTAACTTGTATAACTGTGCAAGGGTGACAATTATTGCCATTACGACGGTAATCTGGACGAATGTTGGGCTTCAATGTTTCAAAGCTAAACAACATTTTTGATACGCTATCATTAGAAAACTCCAACCATATGCATTCAAACAATCGGATGTAAGCACAGGTGTTTCCACCTGCTCGGCATTTCTGCCATTCGCACCTCCGGCGGTGCCATTGTGCAGGCTGCAGGGTCGTCAGCAGGAGCCACCCTTCACTGATGTTCAGCTCCTTTAATCCTGGAACATCTCGAGGTGGTGAAGCAGTGGTAGGTGTTGTGGAATTTCTGTAATTACTTAATTCAATGTGTATAAAATCATGATGTTAATTCACTGTTCCTGATGTCAGTCAGACCTGGTACAGTTCAGTTTTGTTTAGGAACAAAAGACAGCTGGAGAGTCTCAACAGGTCGGTCCTGATATCTTCAAGGATGTTTGGGAGAACTTGTTGTTTGCTCCAAGCTCCTGAACGTCACAGATTAGTCTAGCTGGGTCAATGTGACACGACCCTGATAATGATAATATCTGTTTGAGTATATGCAAAGCCTTCGGAAGGATTCGTCAGTTATGTTTGAGCATTACACTGAACCTGAAGTGTGATGCTGATTCATGTCTCCTCGAGTATTCATCTTGTGAGTAAACTTTCATCAACGTAAGCCATCTGAGTCCATGAGAGTCTGATTGTGTGAAGTCAAGTCATGATAATTTCCTCGACAGTAGGGACCTCTCCCTATCATTTCCTGCAGCCTGCCCAAGGATCCTTTCCCCCACGCTTTGTCCTTCCTTCTGAGCCGGAAGCTCACCTGCTTGGCCTCCTCAGAAAGATCTTTGAGGACTCTCAATAGTTTTGGGGCCTGTGATAGATTTCAGGAAACGCTCGGTGAAGCTCCTGCACGTGACTTCCACAGGAAGGTAAATGCTCTGCACTCAGCTTGTGAGCACGTGGCTGACAGTTCTGCAGACTTCTCCATATATTATATCCTTATCTTCTTATATTATTGTAGCTATAGCCAACATAGACTTCTTTTAAAGGGACATTTTAAATAGTGCTTTAATGCTAATGTCAGCTTTTATTTTACTGCAGCTAACTGGAAATATTGTCTTTCAGAAGATGATCAATCCAAATATGGTCAAATAAATGGTCCGACACGCTTCCTTTATATGAGCAGAGTGACTTTAAAACAAAGTTTGAGCTGCACTTTGAGCATGATGTCAAAAGAAAATAGCTGCTGAGTGAAAACAGTCAATGTTGGTTCTTGCATCCATGTGCAAGAACCCCCCCCCCCCCCCCCCCATATGTCCCAGTCAGGGAAATGACATTTAATCAGCACACTTTCCTCCCATAATAAAGAGCATAAACATGAAACCTAACCACAGCACAACAGCAATGCAAACCCTGATATTGTAAACACAGATTAGCTTACTGTATGTATACAGCAGGGGTATATTTAGGGGTAGGGGAAAGTGCCCAGTATAGATTTGCCTCCCTAAGACACTAAAGCATTCCTACTCACTGAGGTCTGCACAGCATCATGCAGGCTAGTAGAAACAGATGCGCTTGATGTAGCCGTATTCTCTACACTGCATGCACTGCTCTTAGTACGGAAAAGTACGACCACTTGTGACCCAAATGGCCTTGCAAATACAGTGTAGGTTTACACTGCAGTGAACACAAACATGTGGGCTTAAGGTAGTCCTTTCTGTTCTTTAAACACCAACATGAAAATACACAAGCTGAGTACAACCCTCATTACTCAATCCCAGCTCACTCTGCTGCTTTTGAAAGTACCGCTGAATGCTTTTTTCTGTCAGCAGGAGGAGGTCAAACTTAGCAGCATGCCAAATGATTTAGCACTGTATGCTGTTTTAAGCATCACATCAAATGTTGACAGAACAAGTAATGCTATCAAATGTTGAGAAGCCAAATGCATCTAAAATAGCAGCTGATGCTGATGTTGTACACGTCATGTGTCAGATGCTGCATTTAAATGGATTTGACAAAAACAGCTTCCATTTTGGTGGAAAGATAAAATGTCTGGAACAAACTTTAAAGGAAAAGGAGTTCAAGAGAAAATGGGAAGTGGTAGCTAAGACACAGATGGACAGAACCACCCGATAGAAAACAGAGCGTGTTGCTTTCTTCATTACCGCTCAGACTTTGATATGAACCAGATCGCCAGAGTTGTGGCTTCTTTATCAAACTCAGATCTCTCCTTCACTGCCTCAATTTTTGCTGTCATCTGTGTTATAGCACGATCAATGTGAATGAAAACACTGGTTGTTCCCATTATGACCGTCCTTCTGTTAAATCTCCTGCAAAAATGAGAGCAGTTCATTGGAGTCCAAAGGCACTGTTGGAGTTGTTGCAGAGCTTGATTCATTCAGCATGCATGTCCTCCTTTCTGAATCTCAGCACAATGTCAGCACCTTCGCGTTTCCACCTTTTCCTATATTTTCCCCTCCTCAGTTCTTTTTTCTTCCCTTTCTCTGAACCCGTTTTCAATTCCCTCTGCGTGTTGACAGACACTCTCATCTGGGCGACCTTGATTTCCTGTGTTTCGAAGGTTTGGGGGAGTTTGGAGGGGGTTGAAAGGGTGAAAGGTCAGCCTTGTGCTCTGTGCTGTCCCGGCCTCTGTCAACACAACCTCTGCTCTGAAATACCATTTTCCCTGGATCACACTAAAAAGGGGAGGAGGGGGAGTTGTGATGTGGAATAGTCAAGACAGTCAATTAGCGGCACTGTTGTGGGCTGACGCACCACAGAGTGAGCGGCTCACATCTTTCCATTCACAGTCACTATGTAGTGCATCGTGAGGGTGAGCTGAGAGGATTTAATGAACTGTTTTACTGCCATTCATGTACCCATAATGCTTGCTGATGCATTTTATCTGCACTCGTAAACTATTACAATAATCATGTAATAGAATTGTACATTTTATGAACAATACACGAGTTTGACAGACCAGGGGGAAGTTATGAGGATGTGCATTGCACGGTTAATTATCAATTAGCTTCTCATATATCTGATTATTGAAACACTGCAGTCACATGACTACATAAGACATATAGCAGAACGCTTCAATGGAGACCTGCATTGACGCATATTGAGGTATTTGCATAAATGTACACAAACTTTTTACAATATTCAAAAAGCCGTCTTAGTTTGGGCCCCTTGTTGCTTCATTCTCAAAGGTTTTTATTTTAATTTTAATTAACCACGCCTCAATGTATCATGCAGCAAAAGTCAAAACGCTTGTGCAAAGTAAACAATGAAAAGTTTGTGCAAAGGTGCAACACGATGGTTCCCCTATAGACCTCAACAGTGACCGCCCATTTATTTGGCGGCTCTGGTTCCTGAAGTAATTTTCCCTGTTCAACTTCTCCCTTGACATTTCACAAAATCCTTAGATCAAGAGATTGAAGCTTGTAACCACGACAACCAGCTACCTCAATACTGTGAGTATAAAACATTTGATTTTAGTTTAGTGTAAAGCAAACAGCTACGATGTGCAGTCTGTCAGTCATATCAGACATGCCCCTAGTTTTGATGAATAACTCAGAATTATCCATTAGAGAAATAAGATATTCAGACCTAACTCGTCTTTTTGTAAACATGTTTGTTCTTGCTGTAAAAAAGGGCATTTTAATAAGGGACCTGATGGGGATTCCTTGGTTTTTGGAGCCAGCTTCAAGTGAATCGACAAGGAACTAGACTTTTTCTCACTTCAGCATTGGCTTCATTTCCAACAGCGGCGGTTGCCACACGGCTGGAGTCCAGTCTCCAAGCAATCTCACAAGGTTTCCCTCCCATCAAGGAGCTTTCACCTCAAACCTTGGGTCACCTGTAGGGGGAAATAAAACTCATGTTTTCAGTCAGACATCAGAGAGACTATTGGGAGGATCAGACCTTAAAACGTCCGTACCGTGCACTCTGACCCCAGAGCTCAATTTAAGGCATTCAATGATCGGTTCAATTTGCTGTGATCAATGTCATTTAACTGTTTTCATAAAGTATAGCCTTCCTCTTAAAGGTCAAAGCAATTCTGAGCATGCCATGAGTGACCCCCCCCTCTCTGGAAATCCTCCCTATTTGTCTTTGACCCAACCCCTCCAAATATCCCGCAAGGTGCTAGGAGCCGCCTGTCATCGTGATTGATTGTCCCTAAATACAGCAGGGCACGATCAGCGGTTGGTTTCCGTGGTAACTCACAGCGGGCCATGTGTGTGTTTGTGTATGTGTCTGTGGTCTTTATTAAGATTGGTGGTTCTCATATACGCAAGTCTCGACCTGCAACCCTTCTCCGTATAGGATACCATGTAAACCCAAATATTGGTTCGTCATCTGTTGCCAGTGTGCGTGTGGACGGCTGGTGTGTGTGTTTATGTGTGTGCACAAATGTGTGTTTTCGTGCCTCAGAGTGTGAGAGAGAAAAAGACGAGGTCTCAGCAGTAAGCGACAGAAGGGAATATGTTTTCCTTTCCACTGCCAGGAGAATGGAAAAATCTGGAGTGTAATGACTCTACCCGTGAAATGGGAGTTTAACCATAATAATCATTAAGGGGCGACCACACACACACGTGCACACACACATACAGACATACATCCATACAGATAGAGACACTACATTTGAGCAGCTGCTTCGTCCTGCCCTTTAGAGCCCCTTAGTGTTGTAGTACTCGAAATCGGTCTTCGTCTCAAGACCGGTATCCAGACTACTTTTTGAAGGTCTCGGTCTCGGAATCCAAAGCATTTTGACTCGGTCTTGGTCTCTAACTGGGCGACTCCGGATTTTAAATCAAGACCGGTGAAGACCACCACTGATTGGCTATTTCTCCACGTCATCACTGTGATTAGAAGGAAAACGCCTCTTTCTAGAAGAGCAAATAACTTCAATTCATTTGTGGTTTGATTTTTATCCCCCTGTTAAGTCTGCATCCTTCCCGGTGTTACGGTCTAAGTGAGTGACACGCCGCATACAAGATGAGGATTTTTCAGAGATATTTATCGTCTTGGTCTCGTCCTGCCTTAGTCTTAGTCTGTCTCGATCCCTTAATGTCTTGGTTTTGTCTCGGTCTCGGACCCCACTTGCCTTAGTTTAATATATCATGCACTATTTTAGAATTGAAAGCCATGAATGCACTTGTACGTGTTTCAGACCCAACAAGCTATTGTGTTTATGCATTTTCATCATGGATTCATGTCCATGCCGCTCACTTTCTTTGAACTAGCAGTGCAGACAGGATCGTTGCAGAGTTAAGAGGTTCTCCTGGCCTGATCCTCCAGTTTCAGTGATGAGCACTAATGAGCAGCCTGACAGGGAGGCATACAGCTCGGCAGCACTCCCCTCTCAGAAATAAAACCGTCTTATCGGGTCATTCGTTTTTTCTGTTCATACCTGATCACCTCTTTCTTATCTGCTACCATGTAAGCTGGTGGTCCTCAGGGTGAATCCACATGGGTTTGATGGCTGGAGATATCTGTCTGTCTGTCCCTCTGACTCTTTTTAGTCTCATGTTTCATCACAGCTGTACTCTTTCACCCCCTCGTTCCCTCTGAACCCCCTCCCTCTTGTCTCTCTGTCATTTTAACCTTCACTCTTTGTCCGTCCGTGCCTGTCAGTCTTTCCCCTCCTCTCTGCTTTTCGCTTTCATCATTGCTCTTTTTTTTTTCTGCCGAGGTGAGTGTTGAGAGCTCCCATATTTTCTCCCTGCCGCTTTCTCTTCTCCCACTCCTCTCTCATCCTCTCAGCCAAACGTCTCCCCATCCCCTGTTCCCGTGTCTGGTCCAAATCAGACAACACATCATATCCAAAAATCTGTTTTTCACATGGACACATCACATTACCAGAGTATTTTTTCTTCTTTAACCACTGTGCTCTCGTCACAATGCTGCCATTATCAGGGGCCTTTTTCGGGTCAGCAATGGATGACACATTTCACTCGTACCACACCACTGTGTACTGTAGAAAATGTTTGTGCCATGTCCCGGGGGGTTCAGTTAGGTGACAGAATTTGTCATCCAACCACAGCTTTGGCCAGACAACTGCTCTAAATGAATGTAGGCTTTCTGCAAAGAAATGAGTGACATGTAGGTATTAGATTAACTGCATCAAAAAGTATATAAAGCCTTTCGTTAGCCACAGAATTTGCACGTGCATGTTGCTCTGCTGCTTCAAATGAGACCAACATATATGAAGAAGCCTTTAGAAAAAGCTTACACACGCTGGGAATAAATGTGTGCAGTTTCTTGCTGAGACATTGAGAAGAAATGAAACTATGTACTGTCTCCTGAAACCTCAATGAATGGTTGGCATTTTAATTTGGATGCACTTTTTATTATAGTTTACACCAAACAAACGATGCAAAAAGTAAGAGCTTGTAGTCTGTGGCTTTCACAGCGTGAAACCTTTAAAGTGGTATCCAACAAGCTCAGTCCTTCTTCTCCCGCCATGTTTTATACCTGATCTTTAAGATGCTGATGATGTGGAAAGAAACAGATATAAATATATTTATTTAAAGGTCCAATCAGTGAGATGTGTAGAGAGTGAAATGATAAAGTGAGCTTACTCTATGATCAGACATTAATGTCATGATTTGGTCTTTGTTTAGTTTGTATTTTGGAGTTTAGTTTAGTTTTCTTGTTTTAGTTCTACTTTCCCCTAGTGTTGCTTGTTTCCCTGTGTGTTAATTGTTTAGTCTTTAGTGTTTCCTGTTTTAGTTTGTAATTTCTTATTCTTGTTTCTCTGTGTTCCATGGTTCTTGATTTACTTTGTAGTTGTCCTCAGTGTTTCTTGTCTTGTGTTAATTCTTGTCTGTGTGTTCCCTCTTGTCTTGATTTGCCCTGATTGTCCTCACCTGTGTCTTGTTAGTTTCACCTGTCTCACCTGTGTCTGATTACCCATGTCTATTTATTCTGTGTGTTTCTTCCCTTCTGTGTCGCATCATTGTTGTTTGTAGAATGTCGTTGTATTTGTCTTAGTCTCCCAGTGATTCCTCGTGGCTACCTTTTTGGATTTTTCTTATAGTAAGTTTTGTTTTGCTTTTTGCCTTTTTAGTTTAAATAAATTATTTTTTCTTTAAATCTGCAATTGGGTCCTCCTCTTCCTCATTCTCACCGTGACAATTAAGGAATCATGCTATGTTGAAGTGCTGGCTTCTCTTACAACAATGCAGCAGCCAGTATGTCCTCCTTCTAACTTTAGATTCTGGTCCTGAATGGTCTGGATTTGTTTGGACCAGAGAAGGTAGGCGGTTTTAAGGCACCCCCACACGGCCGTTTTGGACGCCCCTCGGTTTGCCAGATATGAGAGCAGTTATCAGGTCAAACCAACAGGTGTTGCAGCGATGGAAGCGGGCAAGAGAACTGGTTCAGATAGAAGTGATTGTACCCGACCTAAAAAGCCTCTGCATGTTTCTAATAAGCTCCACGAGCAGAAACGTGCTCAAACTAGGATCAATATTGGAGATGCTTTTGAAAAATGGAGAGAGGTTAGAACGCAGAAAGGTTTACAGACCGATGCAGAGCTGGCTAAACACTGAAGCTTCAGTGTCCACCACATGGCACTCCACTCTAGAGAGGAGGGAGGAGACAGTGCTCTGCAATGTTTTGAATTTCAACTGCAGAACCCATTTTTACCACTAGGTGTCAGAGTTACAGATTGCTCCTTTAAGGAAGTAGAATATCTTTTCCTCCTAATGAAAAGGCCCCTGGCTGTAACTCTATATTTACCACACACATGGAAGTGGTATCAATTTTCTCCTCTCTCTCTCCTTCCCAAACTGTAAGCCATGTTTTCCCAAACTATCAAACTATTACATTTCATAGAGCTTCATTAAGTGTGTCTGTTGTATATGAAACATTATGTTGTGTTTATGATGGGATCATCCAGAAAAATGTAAACAGCCATACACCGATCCAGATCCAGTTTCAGAAGAGCAGAAGTGAAAGTCATGCAAACAGTAAGTTGGACTGTAATATATGACGCTTATCTCGTTCTGGTCTTCATCCCTATTGAGTTTTATCACATGCATCTTGTGTTTAGTCTTTTAATTCACTCTCATGGTGAGTATCGAGCATTTCATGTAAATATTATCGGAGTCCAAGAATACCAGTATCAGTATCCTTCAGTGATGAAGTTTCAAATCTTGTTAGTCATGCATTAGTGTTGCATTCCTTCCCCTCCTCCTCAAAGCACAACTCTGAACATGCAGCAGCGTCCTCAGTGGAGAAATGCGACACACTCGGCCGGGGGCTAACGTCATTTTTGGGGCTTATCATTCCTGCTAAGACGTCCATGTTCTTGTTTGCTGGGATCCCAGGAGTTCTGTCAACAGGAGGACCCGGCTGGGAGGAACATTCATTCCCAGTGTGCCCAAGTCTGTCGGCTGCTTCTAGAGCTTCGGTTACACTTCTCTCTCTCTCTCTCCGACATACAGCCAGGAAAAACAAATGACATCCTATTCAAAGTTTAGGAATCTAGGACAACATTTCCTTTCCCCCCACATTCTCTTCCAGTTTGGATCGAAATAGATCCATCACCATCAGCCTCGTAGTTAAGGCCAATTGTTCTGCCCGATTATGATTTGATGGCTTCCATATGATGGGCTATCCTCTTATAATGGGACCTGCAATCAGGATCAGTGTGAACAGTGGCTGACATCCTGCCATGAAGCACGCTGCTTTGAGGCATCATGCACAGACAGACGGACAGAAACACACGATGAATTAACGTGGATTCATACGTGTCTACACTTTTGGACTTGACTGGACCAAGACCAGAGTGAGCACAAACTCATTGGTGTGCCATAAATGTTGGATTGAGCCTTGAGGACAGGGATAATACTGGAGACAGCACTTTCACTGTGGGATAAAATGGCCCTGTCTCACCCAATACAAGCTCAAATCCATCAGCCTCGATGTTCCCCTTCACCCAAAGAAACCGAGCCGATGGAAGGAGGGCAAACATCTTGGCAGGCACCTGGAACAATTTTTAAAATGTCACAGGAACCAAAAGTATTCCAGAAATAGACGCTTGAACATTGAAGACAGAGAGTTATAAGTGGAGGGAATACATTCACTGTGGGAATGGAAAGCTCAAATCCTGAAGGGTGATTAAATGAATGGAGTTGAGAAATGAGTGAACACTGAAGGCAGACAAACTGAACGGGGAAACGCCGACAATTTCAAATATTCCAGACACTGTATACATGCATACTTATTTCAACGGTCATGTGATTCTTTCTGATTCAGATTCAGATTGATTGATTGGATTTTATTTACGTGTCATGCACACAAAGTGCCCAACCCTCATGCGTTCATAAGACACCGGAAATTCTGTTGCAGAGGTTCAACAATTCATAACATTACAAAGTTGCACACTCAGCGGCGGAGCTGGGTGGTCTTAATCAACGTGAGTGTGGAGCACATGATCAGCTGAACACACATCACATGAGAACTACAAGATCACATGAGAACTACAAGACAATGCTGGAATTAAGAGAAAAATGTTCAAACAACATGTCTCTTTGTCTTTCTGAGGATGATGTGTTGTTCATTCGGTGCCTGTTTTGACGTCATGTCGATAAAGTGATGGAAAATACGATCGCGAGTCCGTATATTGTGTTTTATTCTGAAATTGACCGGACTCTATTCATTTCCTTGTCTGACCTCTTGTCCGGGTCATTCTATTCTGTCCATGCTTGCAGCGTGCTCTGTCCAAAATAGACTTGCAGCGTATTTGAAACGGAGCAGAGCGTAGTGGCGCTGCTTGCACGCTTCGGAGACAGACCACGGCGCTCGCTGTGGAAACACAATCATTGACTAGTGGCAGCGAAAGGGCAGCATAGTGGGCAGAGAGTATTTGGAAATTGGGGGTCAAAGTTGTAGAAACTCAGCTGCAGGGTGGGTTCGACATAGATGTTAATATCACCAAGAATTACAGCATTGGCTGATGTTGTAGACCGGGTAAAGAGGAGATCATGTGTCTCCGGGATGAACGCTGAGTTTGGTTTGGATGGCCAGTAGGTGAGGAGTATTGTTGGAGAGAAGGGAAAGTCAACTCAGACACATATTTGAGGCATCCCAAAGTAAGACAAGAGGTTAGAAGACTTAAAATCAGCAAAGTAGACGTCATTAAAATGTAGAAACATAACTGAAAATATGATGTGTAGACAAACTCATCCATCATGCCTGTAAGATTAAAGTGTTGGCAAATGCAGCAGAGCAACATCTGACTCTTGGAAATCAGAGAGAATGATACCCGAGAAGACGGAGGTGCTTCTCCCCCGCCTCCTGCCATCGCTCTCCAGCACATTAATTGAGTTTGGATGGATTTGAGATCGATTGCGGGGAGGCCCCTCGATAGCTCAGCGGTAAGAGGGATTAAAAATTTGAAATCAATTAGTTTTGTGTCTGCAAACCCTTACCTCTGCGGGAGAGGGGAAAATCAATTAAGGAAATTAAAAGTTGAAGCAGCAACAAGAAAGTCATTTTCAATGAGGCTTTCATCTCGGTCTGAGCTCAGGAGCCGAGTGGCACTGAGGATCAGATGGGGCTTTTATCTCCATTCCTCAGAAGAGGTTAGGCCCCGTGGAGAAATTCAGGGGAGGTATCTGACCTTTGTACTATTGACCTCTGAAGTGAGGGACTCCCAGGCACACCTGGCTCACCGTGCTGCTCGACACACACACGCACACACACACACACGCACGCACGCACGCACGCACACACACACACATACACACACACACACACCAAGATAAAATGAGGCTGCAGTTACACTAAACAAAAGAAACTAAAAATCCATAACTTCAACAAAAGCAAGAAAAGCCCTGCAGTTCTGAACCTCGCCATCCTTTGAATTTAAGGGGAAAAAGCCTGAAGCTTTTCACTTTCACTCTGATTGGCTCTCCGGCCACCGTCTCGGGTGCACGAGAAGAGAAACGGAAGTAACGAAGGAAACACACGACAAGTCAAGAGGGCACTTGCAGGAGTCTACTCATGTACGGCGAGTATCGTCTCCATAACTTCGTACACTTTCTTGAGTCCAGTAAATTACAAACGGGTTCAGCGGAAGATGATTGACAAATATCAGGCTGCTGCCGCCTGCTGGTATGGAGTGTTATTGTCTCTCACACATGCCCAGAATCCACAAAGTAATTGGCAGTACGTGCCGTCAGTTTGGAGTGAACAGTGTGAGGTTTTGGACCAACAGCGGCAGAAAGAAAACGATGCAGCTGTTGGTTTTGGTTGCAGCTTGTTCTTTGTTGTCAGTTTTGCTTGCAGCAGCCTTTAGAGCAACATATAGGATACAGTCCACTCACATCTTAAAGAAATATATGCTTTCTATCTCACACAGCATCCATATAAGTGTGTTTGTTCAGCATTTCTGCTTTTCAATATCTCTTTATGGCTTAGGTGAAAGGCAGACGTATATGCAGCGATAAAAGAGCTGATAGAAGGTACAGAGATATGAAGGTTAGAGGTAAAGAGACAGAGAGTCTCTTTGAAGATGACAGTCTGTTCTGCCCGGTAACAGACCACACCGTGCACTCATCGTCCTCTCTGCAGGGAATCATCACCAGGTGTCAGAGGTCAGCCTGTGACCAAACACCAGCAGCAGAAGATGCACAAGGTCGAGGTGAAAGACGGAGCACAACATATCAAAGAAGCATGACCACACTGGGACGAAACAAATCTGTTGTCGCTGCTATATAAAAAATCTAGGCTATAAGTTGCTCTATAGTGGTCTTTAACATAGTATCTGTTCAGATTTACAGGAGTAGTGTAAATGTGTCCTGAAAAAGGTTTCTCTTTACATTTTCAAGATTAAAAATGAATGCAACCTCAATTATTTGATTATTATATTACTGCTAACACATGCACTCACAATGTGCTTTAAATGTCTCATGAACGCCACTTCAGAAGCCACCGAACTTAGCAAAGCACACACACACTCACACACACACACACACACACACACACACACACACACACACACACACACACACACACACACACTCAGTGGATAAAGGAGCTCTTATGTCAGAGAGAGAGAGAGAGGCAGAGAGGAAAGAGAGAGCTCCTTTACTCTGTCTCCCTACAAAAGAAGCAAACGGGCTTTGATATCAGTGAAGAGAAGTTTCCTCTGAGACCAGTTTGAAGTAATCTATTCTATACGTATAAAGACACAGAGCCTTTTCCCTGCCCCGCAATCGTCCTGCAGCGGAGAGAGTTTCCAACAAGGGAGGGTGTGGGGGGGTGAGTGAAAAAGAGAGCGTGATGGAATGAAAAGAGGGGCACGGGGTAAGGACGTAAAAGGATATGAGGGGAGAAAAGTAGCTGGGAAAGAGGAGACGAGGCGAGGGAGGAGGGAGAAAGGGCGAGGGGTTGAGGGGTGAGAGAAAGGGGGCCGATGAGGAGAGAGCGGAGAGTGGTGAAGAAAAATCATCTTATCCCAAAGTATCTGCACCTGAGAGCAATTTGTCCCCAATTTTGGGAGCTTAATCACACTATTGAAGTGTGTGCACACAAGTACGGGCACACATACACACACGGCGGACGTGTTTGCGGGGTCTGGAGGGAGTTAGACACGCGGATGATGTCTTCTGGGAAAGCCGCAGGGGTCTTTGAAGAGATACCAAGCTCTCCACCACTCTGCACGCTAGACGGCGGGGGCCCACTCATTTCTAGTGCGGCAGAGTGTGTGTGCTTATGTCTGCGTCCGACCCAGGCTCCTCCATCTTCTGACAAACAGGCTGCTGTTTTTTTTTTCTCTTAATACTCCACAGACTCTCTTTCATGGTCTGGGCACTAAGTATTTTCCCCTCTCTCCTCTTTTATTTCTTTCTTTCTGGTGAAGACGCTTGGGTGGAGTTCCTCTTGTGGGTAATGATCGTGAGGAAATAAAAAAGAAAGAAAGGACAGAGGAAAATAGAAAGGAAGGTAGAAAGAATAAAACAAAGTAGCTAGCAAGGAAGAGGAAAAGGAAGAAGGGAAAATAAAAGGGAAGAAAGATAATCAGGGGAAAGAAGGAAGGGAGACAGAAAGGAAGGAAGCAAGACAGGAAGGAAGGAAGGAAGGAAGGAAGGAAGGAAGGAAGGATGGAAGACAAAAATGAAGAAAGGAAGGAAGGACGGGAGACAGGAAGGAAGGATGGAAGACAAAAATGAAGGAAGGACGGGAGACAGAAAGGAAGGAAGGATGGAAGACAAAAATGAAGGAAGAAAGGAAGGAAGGAAGGACGGGAGACAGAAAGGAAGGAAGGATGGAAGACAAAAATGAAGGAAGGAAGCAAGACAGGAAGGAAGGAAGGATGGAAGACAAAAATTAAGGAAGAAAGGAAAGAAGGAAGGAAGGAAGGACGGGAGAGAGAAAGGAAGGAAGGATGGAAGACAAAATGAAGGAAGGAAGGAAGGAAGGACGGGAGACAGAAAGGAAGGAAGGATGGAACGACAAAAAAGAAGGAATGAAAAAAAGAGGGTAAGAAAAAGAAAGTCCGTGTAGGAAACGAGACATTAGCCAACGCTGCTGCTTTATGATTGGTTGATAAGAAAAACTGGATTCTAAATCAGATGAGATGACGGAGTGAAACATTTAGGATGGAGGTGGAGGAGGAGAAGGCCCTGCGAGGGTAAGAACAAGGAGGAGGAGGAGGGGGAAGAGGAGGGAGTCTTTGCGGTGAGGAGAGTTTGCTTAAAGCACTGAGCTGTTATTGCAACGGGCGGCTCAGGAATGCAACCGCTCAGTCCGCCGACCAAAGAGCGAGGGAGAGCGAAAGGAAAAGGAAAAGAGGAAGAGAGAGAGAGAGAGATTGGTAAACCAGAGTGCTAACCACATTATGTCATCAGAGCTTTATGATCTGCTAATAACCAAATCGTATTGAAGAAAAACACTCTGGTTTCAATTAGAGTCCACGAACGCTGCTTGACTTTTAGATACAGGCTCCACATCCAACCCGGGCTAATTTTCAAAGCATGAGGACATAAAACATCAGAAAGACGGACGAAGTAACGAAGTAAAGGCGGGAGTAATGACAAACATCAGCACATGCCTTCATTTAAAAACTCAGTCCATCGAAAACCCTGTACTGCTTACATTTCATATATATTGCTTCTCAAACAGGCTTTAAATACGACCAGTTGGTTGCACGACTTTTATTGGAGCGTAGATCATGGGAATGAAACGTGATCCTCTTAAACTGACCACTTTAAGAAAACATGTCAAGACTGAAAACGCAGAACACGGACGAGAAGATCAAAATGAGCCTGGAGAAATCCTGTGTCATGTCACATGAATGAGCTGTGACCTTAGGGTGATGTGTTTGAAATCAGTTATTCACATGTTACCAGGGGCGTAACGGTGAAGACCCCGAGGTTAGGGCCTCTGCAATTTTTGGGGGAGGGGGGTGTAAGCAGCATTAAAGGGGTTATATGTAACTTTCAAAAATACTGCGTTTGTAGCGATACCGCATGGCCGTCAGGTGAACTGCACCAGTAACCTGTTGCTCGTACGTACACAAACGAGCATCAACGTCGCCCCTGAAACACTGGATATTTACCGGCATAATGTTTCCAGAGGAGATAAGTGGTCATACACATGTGAGAGTCTGTGAAGGAGTCTGTGTGTCTCATTCTCTATCCTACAAACGACAGTCTCAGCAGGCACTGCCTGAGAGCAGGAGTGTGTGATGAGTTTGTCCGCCTGTGAGAGCTCCTAGGACGGATAGAAGTGTGGTGAAGGCGGCCTCTGGCTGTGCAGGTGAAGACCGGGAGTGTGTGATGAGTTTGTAGTTTGTACTGTTGATTTCTGTAAGCGGAGCGGAGTGAGGGGGACGTTGAGAACGCAAATAAAATGACACTGCCTGGAGCTTTAGCGGAGAAATCGGACCCGGGCAAGTTGTATACAGGCAACACAGATAGACAGTGAACATCTACTTTTTCACTTCACTTAAACGTTCGCTTATTAGTGGCCGATAAAAAACGATCATGTAAAAAGTGACATATATATGTCACTTGTAGCTATATATAAATCATTAGGCCGTTGCGGTATCACTACAAACACAGTATGTTTGAAGGTTACATATAGCCCCTTTAAAGGAGTAGAAATTACATTATTGGAAATGTAAACATGAGAGAGACTTTGTTGAAAGATTATAGATATTATTTTAAAATGCTGTAAAAACAAGGACTGTACTTCTGGATCATGTACGGGTGTGGCTGTCATGGCGCTGCGCGAGTGGTCTGACTGAATACTTTAATGTGGATGAGACACTGATGGTTTTATTCTACCGATCTTTTATTGAGTCCATTTTAAAGGAAGAATCTGTGACTTTTCATCCAGTAGATGTCGCCCTTGAGCACCAGCATGGCGACACCTCCTCCAGCGACACACGAAGGAGTTATCAATTAAAACGCACCATAATTAAGCACAATTAACACAAGCAGCGGACAAAATTGTCCTTTGCTCGAGCTGCTGCCTGTGTCCTGCATTGTTGTGTTAGCATACTAATGTTAGCGCTCTTTAGTTAGCTCGTAGCTTCACATTGAACATTTAACTGACACAGAATGAGCGTGATCTAAAAACACTTACGTGACATCCAAATAATCAGTGAGTATGTTCTTCTTCTTCTCTCTAGTCCTTGACTAAAACAGCTTTTATACACAAGGGGAGGAGCCGGCCGTCCCGTCCATGTAAACACGGCTCTGACAACAACACAGCCAGCGGGACTCGAGCTTCTCACTCATTGTAGACAGTCATGACTCAGAGAGACATTTACACAGGAGAGACTGGATTTATGATATACTGTATTTATGTGGAACATGTTGCACATTCTTCCTTTAACCTTTTGTTTTATCTCATGTTACCCTTTCAGTGCACAACACAAATCGTCTTTCCAGTTTTGTTAAAACAGCCAGTAAAATAATAACTCAGCAGCCGTCCTTGTTTGATATAACAGACAAACTGTGAGGAAAGCAAAGTCGATCTCTGACCGTCCTCTTACGGAGGCATTTGTTCTTCTCCCCTCTGGTCGGAGGTGCAGGCTGCCCTGGGCTTAGAGCAACAGATAACCATTTGTTCCTGGTGCAACTAATGCACTGAATCACCATGACTGCGCTTTCAAGCAGCACTATAGCACTTTATTTATATTGCCATCATTCCAGTGTGATTTTTAACGAATGCATTTTCTTTTCTTGGTTGTATTCCTTCTGGTTGTGTTACACTGTTTGAAGTCTTTTTATCTGTTGTGTTTTTTACCCACTGCTTGTTCAAATTTCCCTTCCAGGGACACTAAAGGTCTGAACTGGACTGTATCTCTCTCTTCATTGCGCCTTATTGTGAATAACTCATATCCTTCATCAAATCAAAAATGATGAGTCATCAAAACATTCACCCCCCGTACAGTGTGTGCCGATCGAGACATGAACTAATCAGACCTATTTGGTTTTTGAACCAGGCTGTAAACATGTTAATGTCTGCTGTAAAAACAGGCTTTTTAGAATGGGTGTGTATGTGACTTCCTGTGCTTCTGCAGCCAGCCTCTAGTGGACACTTGAGGAACTGCAGGATTTTACACTTCAGCATCGGCTTCATTCTTCAACACTGGAGGTTACTGCTTGATTGAGACAGCATTTACAATATGGCGTCCATCATCAATGGCTCCAAATTCCGCTTCGGAAACAACAGGGTAACGTCAGTGAGACTTCGACTCAGTTTTAAGCAGTCTGTGTATCCCACTAAAGAAAGGTCAAAGCCATTCCCACAAACAGTTAGATACAAATTTGGCACTATGAAATCTCAAAACCACTTGTATAAAAGCTTGTTGTTGTAAACGCACACAGCATTATAATTCATAGATTGAATCATTTATAATATCACAGATTGTTTATCTAACAGAAAACCACAGACAGGGCAGACAGTGGTCACTGCATCAGTTTTAATCCAATTAATGTTTCATGTTGTCCGGCTGCTTGGAAGAGCCTGAAGAGTGAAGATACTGTGTTACAATTTCCCCCCAGACAGGCCGATGCTGATCATTTGATTAGGTACTTTTAATTAGTGGCTAACACAACCCAGAAAACATCCGGAGACAAATCACTCTGAGCAGCTCGAAACCACAGGCCGAAGGGAGGGAACTGGGCGGTGCTAATCCATCCATCACCCTGTCTCAAAAGGTCTCTAATTAGCCGGGGCCAATCAACAGAGGCTATCCATCATACCTCACGTCAGCCTAGACCAATCGTGGAGCACCATCAGTCACCGTCTGAGGCCGCCCAAGCCAATGGCGTGGCTGGATGATGGAGGGGAAGCGAGGGCTGGCTGCCAGGGATGCAGGGGTTTTTAGAGGACGAGGGGTGGAATGGGCCGTGACAGCTTTATTCATCCAACGCTTAAACAGTCTCAGAGGACAGGCAGAGAAATGTCAACGTGGAGAGGATGATTACGAGAGGTATCGATCCTCTTTCTTTCCCTGAAAAAGAAAAAGAAAACACTCCTCCTTTTCCTGCTCCTCTGCTTCAATGCTCCCTGAGGCCTGCTCCGGTAGAAACTGGGAGACAGGCGATGAGACAAGAGAGAGAGAGAGAGAGAGAGAGAGGGGAGGGAGAATGCGCTGTCCCACTCATTCATTCTTTTCCCCCGTTCATGTTGGCTGTTGCTTTTCTGCTGGTAGTGCATCTGCCTTACAGCACTACTGATAATGCTTACCCAAGGCCCTTCTACTGCTTCGGCCTGTCAGAACAACTGAGGCAGAGAGGCACGTGCTCCAAAAAACACAAAAACACTCAGCAGGGATGGAAAAATGGGTATGGATTAAAAAACCCGTCAGAAATAAGCACCATAAAACTCTTGTGACATGGTCGACTTGTCTGCGATGTTTAATGAAGCCAGGAACCATTAGCATTAGATTTTGTTAATGGTGATTGCTCGCTCATATTGCTTTTTAAGTGTTTCTTTCCGTTCATTAAAAAGCCAGACAGGCTTAGATGAACAAAGTGGTGAGGAGGGAATGACAGCTCCAGACACCCAAAGTTTCACGCTAACTGCCCACATCTCAAACACACACTGGTGTCTGTGTGTGTGTGTGTGTGTGTGTGCGTGTGTGTGTGTGTGTGTGTGTGGGTGTGTGTGTGTGTGTGTGTGTGTGTGTGTGTGTGTGTGTGTCTGTGTGTGTGTAGCTGCACAGTGTTGGTGTGTGTGATCGCCAAAAGTGCAGTTACATTAGCACTTAAAGGTACACTTCATGCTAGTCGTAACGGCGCTGTCATTTAGAAAACGACTTTGTTCGTGAATAACATAAATTCAGTCACATTCCAGTTTTACACTCTTTAATTGCATTGCACACAATAAATCATGACTCCTATTCATAAACTCCCTCTTAACTTTTCACTCTCACTTATTTCCATCACTGTTAAAGGTTTAAGCCACCCTTCAAGTTTTTGTGTTAATGAGTGAACACCAATTCGGTTTGAACACTGAAAGTCAGTGGAACAAGAGGGCACTCTCAGATGAAGGCCACAAGCTGAAACGCGTCTGTCTAATAAGGTTAATTATGTGTTGCTGCAGTTTTTTGACCTCTTCAAGCCTTTCACTCTCCATGCACCTTGGTAGCTGAAGTTGTGCAAGAAAACCCGACTCTGCTTCTCCAGGGATCTGTGTCAAGTCCATCCATCCTGTATCTTCCGCTTATCCAGGTCCAGGTTGAGGTGGCAGCAGGCTAAGCAAGCCGCCCCAGACGTCCCTCTCTCCAGCAACGTTTTCCAGCTCCTCCTGGGGGATCCCAAGGCATTCCCAGGCCAGTTATTTATATATCTAAATCCCTCCAGCTAACTCTGGGTCTACCCCTAGGTCTCCTCCCAGTTAGACGTGCCTGGATGACCTCTCGAGGGAACCAGGAGGCATCCTGATCACATGCCCAAACCACCTCAACTGTCCTTTTTCATACAAAACCTCTATGAAGCGGCACAAGGGGAACACAGACACCTCACCAGGAAGTGGGAGACTAGGGCATTTCTTTGGAGCCAGACCTCGGTGGGGGGGGGAGCTCTACAGCAAGTGTCTGGTGGCCGGGTTTTCCTCAATGGGGCCTGGTCGGTTTCAACCCGAAAAGACGAAATGGAGCCGCAACCCTGTGGGCCCACCACCTGCAGGGATGGGCATTGGGGTCGGGTGCAGTGTAGTCCGGGCAGCAGGTGAAGGCGGTGGCCTTGGCGTGCTGATCACTGGCAGTGTAGCATGTCACACTTTGTTTTTCTATTTCACACTAGAAGTTTTATACATTGCATTAACGAATCTTACTGTCAGTTATTTGCTGCACTTGTCCATGCAGTAACTTCTCCAGTGTCCAATGGACCTAACTGAGGATCATTTGCAGGTTCCCCAGGTCACTGAAAGGATTTTGTTGATCTACAGTTAGTCTTATTGATGGAAATAATCATTTTAACTAAAAGAAACAAAGACTGCATTGAACATCAAACTAATTAAAACTGAACAACACTTTCCTAGCACCCCCGGAAATATTCAGGCATGCATGAACACCATGCAGCCAAACATCATCGTAGTTATTGCATTATGCAAACACATGCAGGGTTCTTCCCTGATTCTTATTTTCAGCCACTTTCACCTCTCTCCCTTTTTTCTCCGTTACACCCACACACATGCTCCAGACGCTGCGCTGTGGGTGAACCTGGGCGGTGTTTCCTGATGTCATTAAGTGTGGGTTCTCCTGGGCCACATTGCCACATTTCACTCCACTACAGCTGCTGCTCAGGCCAAGTCCAGTAATCACTACTTACCAGCCACTCTGAGCCACAAGCACGCCAGCAGGAAAAGGCTCCAAGACCTGCAAACGGGGCCGACTCGCTCAGCCCACGTCAATCAAGTCCACTCAGAAGCGAGCCTGATACCAATAGAGCCTCCTCTGAGCACAAACACATCACGTGAACTGAGAAGGTTAGCTCTTTTAAAGCAACTGGCAACTTGATTGACAGATGCATGTTTGCATTCGTGACTCTGGGTGAATTTATGAGGTCAAATTTGGAGAAATTAAGGGTCGAGATTTTGTTAAAAGCAGCAAAAAACACAGAGCCCTGTGCTGAGTTTCCATGTCGGCCTGCTGCTTTTCACATTTGGTTCCATAGCGGATGTATTTGGGAGCTGACCCGTCCCCTGGCCCGATCACAGGCTGCTGGTTCGAAGCATCTCCACCATGCAGCCATTCGTTAAATAGCTGAGCCTGCAGGATGTGACCACACAGACAGCAGACGTATATAACATTTTATATGACTACAGTGAAAAAGGGAAACAGCAAAAGAAGAAAGGAGGCCAGACGAATGAAAACAGTCCTTCCACTCAACAGGAGATGTTTGTTTTTGTTGAGCTAATTGCAGCTCAATCTGCAGGAAATGAACGGGAAAAGTGTTTCAGGATGTTCTCCAGATAAACTGTTTGTGTGTTATCAGCATGTGGCTGAAACAATAGAGGACATGTGTAATCACACTCTTATATTTAGATGGATGTGGGGATGTGTGTAATTTTAGCTCAGACAGTTTAGCTGATATGTCACTGCTGACATGAGAGAGCTGTATCATTCCAACCTTATCAGAAAGAGATTTATTTGGACATTGTGGAAAATGTCAACATCGTATCATGATAAACTGTTTGTTAAGAGTGGAAGGCAATGCTAGCTGTTTCCCCTTTATTCCAGTCATAATGCTAAGCTATGCTAACTAGCTATTGCAAATGTACTGTACAGACAAAACATTAGTTTTGATCTTCTGGTCTGCATACAACCCTACCCCTATGCTAACTCTCTACTGACTGAAACTTCATGTATGTACACACGAGAGGCACTAGTGCAAACCTCTGGTGCTGAATGAGGAAGTCAGGGCAGAAGTGCAAAGTAACTGCAGTTCCTCAAGTGCCCACTTGAGGCGGGCTCCATGTAAGTCCCATTAGCACTCTTGTTACACACCGAGCTGACTGTCGGAGGTCAGGGCTGTCAGAGAGAGTCTGGCTCTGGTCTGTGTGGTGTGAACAGCAGCATCAGAACTGCTCCCAGCTGTTCGGAGGCTTTTTTTCCACATGAAGAATCAGCGGCGACCGGTCGAGGAGAGAAATCACTTTGATTGGCTCTCAGTCAGCACGAGAAGAGAAACGAAAGTGACAAAGGAAAACAAATGACACTAGTATAGCCTTATATTCTTTTCTGTTTGTTCAAAGCCAAAGTAGATGTTTCCAGGTATCCAGCCCTTATGCTAAGCTATGCTAACTGCAGATTAGCTGTAGCTTTAGATTTTCTGTAGAGACACAAGACTTGCGTAGAGTTTCTTAATAAGAAATAAATACAACACAAAAACAAATAAAAACCCACCACAAATTTAACTTTAAAGAAGAACAAGCTAGCTGTATGGCCATTTACAAGCTTTATGCTAAGCTAACAGACTCGGCTGAGGCTTTGTATTTAGTGCACAGAGAGTGATCAATAAGAAGCAAAACAGAACTTTTCCTTTAAGGCTCATTTTCTGCTGTTTCAACAGACATACAGACAAAACCCTTGAGAAGAAAATGTCATTGTTAAGACAAAAAGCTTTTCCTCTGGGCCGGTGTACGTCTAGATGACATGTTGTAGAGACCAACTTTACCCAGACATGACTGAAAAAAACCCCCTCTCCAACAACTCTTCGCCGCAGTGTTATGGGGGTATTAATTTCATACCTGGAAAAAGAAACTGTTACAGCCTTCCTAGCAAAACATCAAAACACTGTCTACTTCTTGGCAGCCAAGAAACTTAAATCAGAGCTGCCAGCTGCAGCAATTGGATTTGAAGAGGACAGAAGAAAGAGAACAAACCATGAGCTCAGATTTACTGCTTCGGAGAGAAAGGGATCAAAATACAAGATACAGGCCCAGTTTGACGCGTCACTGCTGAAGTTTAAACACTCGGTATACGAGCGCTATTAAAGCGAGAGGAAAAAGAGAGCGGAGACAAAGAGAGGGAGAGGGGAGTAATTTAATTTCATCTGCACCAAAAGGCAGAGTGTTGGCACCGACTAGTGATCCGCCTCGTTAGCTCCCTACCTCTCTCACGCCAGCCAACGCATTTTTCACTCATGAGTAATGTGGAGGATGGAGAGTTTGCCCGCCTTCTTCTTTCCTCCTCCTCATCTTCCTCCTCCTTTTCTTCTTTGTTCCACCTCTCACTTATCTGCTCGTCTCTCAAATCGCCCTCCTACATGTACGCCACAAATTGAACATTTTATTTGAAGTACGGATAAAGATCTCTGAGCTGCTGCAGAACTATCAGGAATGAGTGGGATCTTAAAGTGTGTGTGTGTGTGTGTGTGTGTGTGTGTGTGTGTGCGCGAGCGTGCGCTTCAGTTCAATGGGTTATTGTAGCAGCTCCAGGAAGTGTAAAAGGATCAGCAACATTAAATAGCCAACAGGGTCAACTATCACATTCCCTGCAGACAAGCCCGGGCAATTAGAGGGAAACAAGACAAGAACACACACACACACACACACACACACACACACACACACACACACACACACACACACACACACACACACACACACACACACACATGCATTACCAGCTCACTGATATATATTGTCTTCCACTTGTATCTGATTAAAAAAAGGGAGCAAAACCAGATGCAACTCCTGCGTTTGCACATGGACAAAAGGCATAGACTCACACATCCCCACACCAACCCAAACACACACACTCATACTGTACACACACACACACACACACTTCTCACTTCATCACCCTGCGGGCTTGTTAAAAGGCAGTTTGCAGCGTGCAGTAAAGCAAGGCTACGAGTTGCCGCGGCGAGTCAGGTAACAAATTGGCAGGGCTGTTTTCTTTCTTTTTTTTTTGCCATTGATTGGGAGAGCGGGTGTTTTCACCGCCGCAAACTCACCCTGTCAGAGGCCCAAGACCTGCGCTGGAGCGTGAACGAGGGGGGAAATGATGGAAACACTATTCATGTCTTCTCTCTCTCCCTCCCTTTACTTCTCTGTCTGTGTTTGTCTCTCTCTGTTTTCTCCCTCTCTTAGCCTGAGGGCCACCAGACACATTATTAATCCATTACCCTCCTCTTCTCCTGCTCCTCTCCTTTGCGCTGTCATCACGCTTCCTCTGCCTTTTTTTTAAACCCTGTTTCGTTTGTTTTGCTCTCCCTCCGAGTGTTGCCGTATTTAATTTCAAGGCTCGAGCAGAGTTTTAATTTAGTTTTCAAAACTGGGGGATGAATCGTCAGGGAGGAAGACAGAGAGGTTAAAGATTCAGGGAGTGTGAGAAACGTGAGGTGAGTCACAGTCTGGAATTTAAAGACGAACAAAAACTCAATAAATGTATTTTATACCGAAACTAAAGTCTTAAGAATGATGTGCGGCTAATCTTAAACTTCAGCGCTGGAAGTTTGGCTCACTTGGAGGCAGACAAAGACGCTCTTTAACAACGGATGTGCTGAGCATGAAGTTGCCTTTTTTTTTTTGTTGATTAGAGAGGACAGCAAAAGACAGATGGGAAACATGCAGCATATAGGGCCGAGATCAGATTCGAGCCCATGGTCACGGCCACGAGGACTTTAGCCTCCTTACATCGGGCGCACATCATAACCCGGAGGCCTTTTTACAAATCCAGCAGCTGCAGAGCAACATTAGCAGCGATTTGAAGTTTTGTGTCTTTACATGCATCAATGTCAGATATATGAACCTGTTTTATGCTCCACTTCTGTATGTAAGCTGGTATCCCACGTTGTCCGTCAGCTGTAGGTGCTGGGCGAGCATCATTCAATGACTTCATCAAAGCTCCTCTGCTAAAAAAACATCTTGCCAAGCGGCATTTAGGAGCGACTCTGAAAGAGGAGTGAAGATGGAAGTCATTAGGAGGAGCAGAAAGATGACAAACTGTTTTATTAAGCTGACGGGAACTTCTGTTTTAGGGAAGAATCCGCCTCGGGGAAAATATCAATGACACATCTTCACTTTATCAGTATTCTTGTTATTGATTAAAAATATCAATATATTGATAAGGGCTTTTTAATCTAACACACTAGGCCCAGTTCGCTGTACCGTGCTGAAGCACGATTGTATTGTGATGAAGCGGTTTCAGTCCAGCCTCTCGCTGACGAGAAACTTTTTCACAGAACTCTTTAAAAAAACTCGACAAGTGAATCAAATATTGAATGTATTGTTTGATCAATAAAACATCTCCTCTAAACTTGGAAACGGACGAGAAGACTAATCACATTTCGTTCAGCTCGCTCGTTACGACTCTGTAAAGCAGCGTGCCACAACAAAAGCTCCCCCAATAACACGCGGGGTAATTCCCCCATAAAACTCCAAACAGGCTGCGGGGAGAGGAAACCAGAGAAGAAAGAGGTCTGCCTGCACAACGCCTCCATGTCCTGATGGGCAATCACAGGCTGGCAGTCACAGGCTGGCAGTCCAGGCTTTGCTCAGTCTTCAATGTTAAGTGTGTGCGTGTGTGTGCGTGCGTGCGTGTGTGTGTGTGCACGTGTGAGAGTGGACGCCATCCCCCATAACACCCATAAGATTACAGCCTGCCTCTACGGCCTTTTTTTTTGTAACATCCAGAGTAACGACTGCTGGTCCAGACGGGGGGATGACCAGCCCTTTGATTGGACGTGACACCGAGCTGAGGACGCTGCTGATTGGATGCAGCAGTGACAGATGGACGAACAGACAGCGAGGTGCAGACAGGAGACGTCTCATCTCCAGTCCAATTATGCCAGCCTCTCGCTCTTTTTGTCTTTTTCCCCCCTTACAGTAAACGCTCTCTGCCAGACTTTTTCTCAGCGCGTCTCCACAATCCATCTTCATGAACAGCGTCATCAATTTGGCGTTTATTAATGCCATCCACAACCTGTCAGTGTCTCCGTCGCTGCACACACACACACACACACACACACACAAACACAAACACAAACACACACACATACGACACGTTGAAGCGACAGCCCATAATTCTGAGTGCTCTGACCCTGACACAGTGAAACATAAAACATTCTATTTAAAGGGCATAAGCAGCTTTTACAGCGAGACACGTCAACCTATGCTCCTATAAGAAGTGTGCGTCTGTCTTTACAATCTCCTAAATTTACACATGAGGGCAGAAAAAGGTTAAACTCATTAATGTAAACTGTGTTAGCATCAGTGGTGGACTTAAGCCTCCTGTCTTTGGGATCAGATTCTAGAAAAGAAAAGAAAATTCATCAGCCGACTTCAGAGCAAAAGTAACGTGGTACACTTCCTTCCTTGGCCCTGGACCGGTTGGAAGAGTTGTGAGGTACATTTACTCATGCACGCGCACAAGCGGGAACGTAACGTGGACATGACGTAAAGTCCAGTCCCTGTCCGGCATAGTCAGGAAATCCAGGCGTGTTAGAGGGCCATATCTGAACGAGAAGGACTCAAAATAAGTGTTTTCTTTCTGATACTATGTGCATGAGATGATGTCGTGAATCAATCGAGCCACCTTAAATGTCAAAATAATAACTGAGCCTTGTGTTTGTTTTTAGCGTCTCTCCTGCATGACACTTCAGTGATGATCGGATCTTGAAGCGCCCAAAAAAGTCTTTATGAATTTCAACCGCATTATGCAAACTGCAAAAATGAGCGCTCCAGCATTTTAATGACTAGGTACAAGCGGTAACCGTGCTCACGCCCCGGTTTGGCCTGGAGCGATGTGAGTGCAGGCCAGCAGGGGAATAAAGCTTGCATCAGGGCGGTACGAGGCAACTGGGCCTGGTGTGAGTGCGCCCTTCGATTATTTTCAGAATGACCGACAATTAGAAGTTATGGATTTACGGTAAAGTGTAAATATAAAGCTTCATAAGAAGTGAAATAAAACCTCACACAGCTGCTTTATAAATGCAGGTTTTCCTCGTCTACTTGGGCGAGGATGTCTGCTTAGTGAAGCAGATGGAGACGGAGCGAGCAGAAAAGGAAAGAGAGAAGTATTCAGGAGTCTTGTTTTGTAGAGTTTATACTTCATGTCTCTCCAAATTGGAGTCTTTGGCAGCTCCTGGTTTTGCTCATACATACATGGCAGCAGATCAATGTCTCTCAAACTCTTTCGGGCTATCTCTGCCTTTAGGTATTGAAATCCACAACTGCAAATATTCCTCTTTGCATGTGTCACCGCGCATGAACTCGCCTATGTGTCAAGTTCAGAACGAAAGAGGAAGAGAGCGTGAAGACAAATGAAAGCACGCCGAGCAGCCGCCCAGTGCAACGAGGAGTCACTTTATGTCTCTCCAAAACTGGAACACTTGACTCCAGACCGTTGGCTTATTTGTCATGCCACCCGCCTGCCAAGTTAGATTATTATCCGACAGTACTTGGAAAGTGAGCGTTTTTGGTTTTCCCTCTGCCAGTGCGCTCTTACTGGGACATGACGGAGTGCCTCAGGATGCACGCTGCTGCTGCTGCTGGTGACAGGGAGTGCATTGTCTGGCTTTGATTGTCCTTCCTCTGTGCAATCAAGAAAGCATGATACGTGGAGATGGCATATTTTCTGATCCAATCATTAACAACTGAAAACACTTTCATGACTGACTATTATTTTGACTGTCTTCCTGCAGCCTAATGGTTGTGATTCTTTTTCTTTCCAGTCCTGTGCAGTGAAGTGTTCACTGTAATACACACCTACGAGGCTTCCTGCAGCACTATTGTCTGGACCTGATTTCCTTCACTTTTTCATCCATTATTGCGGCCCGGTGTCCAGAAGGAAGGCACAAAAAAGCACACAGTGTGAGTCCTGAGGCCTGTCCAAACAGCTGGTGCGAAGATTAACTACCTCTGAGATTTGTTCTTGTATTAACAAGAAGAAATGACAAAGGGCTGTGGGGGAACATGTTAACATAAGGTTGAAAGCAGGAAGGTTGGCGAATGTGTGCAGAGGACATTTACAACACTTTAGCCTTCTGCAGGAGGACTTTTTGGCAGCACTGGGACCTGCTTCAGTGTCAGGGGTGAAGAAATATTCTTGTTAGCCGAGGCTTTGTGTTTGTCTTTACACTAGAATGTGTTGTTATAATGGCTGCTGTTGTAATGTTATAAAGCACCTTGTTTTGATGTGAGTTTTTCTCATTTTCTTGCAGCATTTTGTGCTTCTCTTTAAACGTTTTCCAAAGTTGTCAGAGGGTTTGAAAAAATGGCCTGAGATTTCTAATGAGGATCATCATAACTCCACATTATAGGTGACAGCCAGCACAAGGTTCACCCTCGTTTTGTAAGGAGGTTTATCCGCTCTGCATTTCGCCTCATTGTGATTATATTTTCTCTTCTTTGCGGCTACATCCACGCCCGTCATAATCACGTCCAATCGCTGAATTGTATCCACTCCTAAACTCACCAGAACGCTGCCATTGGCTGGAGGAAATGCATCCAGTCCCCGCCCAGAAATGTCCTGAGTCAACGAAAACAAAGCAAAACGTGAGCATCCAGCATTTCAATTGCTTTAAAGGGTTAGCACTCAAACGCTGGATCCGGTCTACATGGGTTAAAACCATAGACTGTAATTAATAATGGACGTCACCCATCTGTTCCTGCAGCCAGCCTCTAGTGGACACTCGAGGAACTGCAGGATTTTACTGTACACTTCCACATGTGGAAGGTTGCTGCTTGGGTAAATGAAACCATTTTGAACAACTCCAGAGGGATGCAACTGTTGAAGAAACTGTATCACACATTTCAGCACTAAAGCGGACATGTTGCATATAAAGAAAGGGAAATGAGCCTGGAACATGTTGCTCATTTGCCCTCACGTCACCATCTATGTTACTCTCTCTGGGGTTTGTGGGAAACCAAGAGAAGGCTTGTTGAGCACACAGAAAAACATTGTTACTCTTCATCGCTAACTAACTGATAAAATCTAACAGTGTAAACGTATCTGTAGGAGGATATCACAAGATTAGATGACTCGTTTGTGTGACCTGTGCCTTTACATAAATTAGCAACAACAGGAATGATCCTCACTGGAGACTGACAGGAAATGCTGCAGACATATTTTTCCCATGTCTACATTTTGCTTGTGTATCTGCGGGGGGAAACGACTGATGGAGATGACAGCGAGGCCTGGCTTCTTTCAGCGACAAAATGGAGAAAGGTCAAGGTTCAGCCAGGAAGTTACCGAGTGATGCTGTCGCTGAGATGGAAGGACAAACACAGACGGAGCAGGAAGGAGATGAAAGGAGACAAGAGAGATTGATGGAGGAGAGTGATGCTGACAGGAGGAAAGTGTTTTCAAAAAGTAAAAGGCGAGACTGAAGGTGTGGCAAATGAGACGTCACATGCAGAAATATTCTTTCAATAAGAGGGACACTTTGTAGTTGATGTTTTTCTGAATGCATGTGCCACTGTTAAGTTTGCGCAACCAGCTGTGAGCCTTTTTTTATATAACTGTGTTACTCTTGGAGGGTCACAGCCTTGTTCACAGTCAACATTAGCAGCATTTAAAATAACAGAGTTACTGGCTGATGTCTTAGATTTGTTCTGCAAGGAAAGAGCTGTGGTGGCTGTTCCATAATCCTCCGGGGGGGGGAGACCAGGATGTACATCTTAGTTTGTTTGCATGATGCAAACACACTGTGTTTGAGGAGAGAAATATGTCTGTTTACAAGAAGAGAGTTGAGATATTTCCTCCCTTTGACTTAGAGGAAATCTTTTTAAAAATGTGGTTTTGCAAGAAAGTTTTCCAAAGTGTGAGAAATCAAAGTGAGTGATATTCGTTACGTCTTATTGGCAAACAGCGATTTTTATGGGATGTGAATGGTTGTAATGTGTCTAGGGGTTTCACCATATGTGGCTGAGAATATGGGAGCGTCGTGCTGCTCGCCGCCTTGTGTACCGCACACAAACAAACCCTGATTCATGAGAAATAGGCCGCCACAATCAATCATCTTCAAACTTGTATTTACCAGGGAACAGGGTGTGTGACACGCCAGATCAGCCAGCTGTCTGAGGAGAACACGCACACACATCCACTTACAGATACGCTCACACATGCGGAGGAAAGGCAACTTTTAATATCCACACATTTACGTGCACACACACGCGCACACACACAACAGGGCAAACAAGCCGTCAGCAGCACTCATTGCCAATGAAGTGTGGTATTTCCTGCCCTGCTGACACATATTCACGACACACACTCACACACGCCCTTATCACCCCGACTTCCCTTAACAAATGTGCAGAGCAGACCCTTGGATGTACACGGTAGTGCTAACAGTTAGGTCTTGTTGATTTAGCACTTAGGGAATAAAGCTGAGACAGGAGTGTTATTCTAAGATTTCCTTAACAATAATAGAAATGTACAGAGAGAGAGAGAGATCTGCTGAGGGGCATTTTAATTTGATACCACTCAGGGGGATATAAATATCAGAGGCAGAGCGAAGATTAGCTCATGGAAATATATGAAGTCTCCATTCACACTCCATGTGTTTGGTTGATGTCAGCTTTACTTCTTGATTTCTGGACTCTCTCAGGCCCCCGAGCTGTTTGTGCTTATTAATATATACTGTATTGTACTGTATTATTACAGAGCAGCATGCTGAGAGTGGTCACACCTTTTCATTAGCCAAAAACAAAGAGTTTGCCTCTTTTTGAAAAGTGACAAAATAAGTCAAAATAAAAGCTCAATATGTGTTCACATGGCCACTGGGAGGACTACTGCTGCATTCAGGTGCTCCTCAGATGGTGCAGTTTCCGATTTGTGTGTTCACGTGTTTTCAGTTTGTGGGAATGTTGTAACAATAACAAACAGTGTGGATGCTAAGAAGAAGATGTGTGAATGTCTCTGTAACAAGCTATATTGGAGCAAAAAGTTGATGTGCAATACATGAATTCATAAAAAGTATCTTAACATTAACAACAGTTATTTCCCCCCCCCATGTGATGACATAGATGACGTCTAGTTGGCAAGTCAGGCATCTTATTCTTTCCTAGTTGTTGTTCCAACTCAAGCAGACGTCCATGTGCATTTTCCAACTACGAAACTCACTTTTCACGTGCACGTGATGGCACAATCATCCTGGATTGTTACGTCAATCATTTGTAGATCGCCCATTCGCAACAGATTGACCTTGGATGCATTAATCATTACTTCATGGATAAACTTAGCTCTTCTCCTAATAGAACAAACATTTTTGACCACACTGGAAGTGAAGTAAATCGATTATTTCAGTGACTTGGTAAGAAGTGTGGATGCAGTGTTGAAGTATTAAGACAAGTGCACACATAAGGTATATAGCAGCTTCTGTCAGCTGACGCTCATTTCTTTGATTTAGTGTTTCTCAGAAGAGACAAGAAGCCAAGAGCAACAAGCGTCTCCAATGGCTGCTTATCAAATGTCACTCCTCGAACTGAACCCACGTCAGGCACGAGTAAAGAAAGTGTGAATCGATAGCTGCCATTAGCTGTAACCTTATCTACTGAGTCTGGACATTCATACAGTAAATCTACTGCATGTGACACGTCAAGACATGAAACCAAAACACGGGCTGCTCATCTCTCAGCAGCTGCTTGAACACCATGAACCTAAATCCACTGAAAGGTTACCTGATGATCACACTCTTATCATTTTCTATACAGCACAACATGACTCCAGGTGATTTTCTACCGCACTTCAACGAGACACTGGTGAAAATGTTAGAGATTGAAGTTGACATATTCTGCTGATCCTGGATGCCCAGACTCAACGTGGGCAAAGTTTGAGATCATGAGGTGAGCATGTGTTGGAGTAATCCCAGGATGAGTCTGCAGAGGGCGCTAAACGGCTTCAAGCCTCTACGTAAGCCGTTGAAAGCTCTTACATGGGCTCTCTTCTCCCAGCACTGGAGAGCAGTTGACCTTTTATCATGAAAATCACAATAAAACTCCCCGGTGTGATCCCCGGACGTGGTTTCCTGCTGCTCCAAACGAGCAGTTACGAGAACTTGGTGAGACTTGGCCAGAACCTGACATCAGGTTCTTCCGACATATCAGAGCAAAGCATGGAGCAAAGTCGTAGGACACGCCCACCTCGGCAGATCTTTCAAGGGCACGCCCACCCAGAAGCTCCCTCAAATATCCCTGCAACTGCAATCAGAGCTGGCCAATCAGAGGAGAGAGGGCACGTGGGGAGGGAGGGGGGGCCTTAAAGCAACAGCAGCTGAAATGAAGCGTTTCGGGCAGAGGCGTCTACGAGGGTAGATTTGTTAAAAAGCCATTCAACTGCGTCCTGAGACGCCTGTGACCTGGCACTATTGACTTACTCTCTCATTTATTGATACGCTTCAATATGTATGTGCTGTAAATGAAAGCCACACATTTATGAGAAGTTAGTTTGAATGTCCTGGCATGCAAATGTTTGGGGAAAAAGTAGTGAGCCAGATGCATCTAGGTTGAGATTGAATTTGTGAAACCCAAACAAACATGTCTGCAGATTGGCACGGGGGACGTCAGAGCCACACACGCTCCCTCCCTCCCTCTCTCACACACACACGCACGCACACCTACGATGATTTCCCCCCAGACTCCTTGTCCTCCACAGTCGAACACATGTCATATGTATGCCGCCCCTCCAGCACACTGACAGAACGGCATTTGGAAACACTCATCTCATGATCACATCCCTGCTCTGCTCCCTGTTATTCCCAGACAGGTGTCCTCTGTGAGCACACACACACACACACACACACACACACACACACACACACACACACACACACACACACACACACACAGAAAACACTTGTACTTGTACAGGACTGTATTCTCACATATTCAAATATAGACAGATTAAAAAAGACCTGATGCATAATCCAATGTGCTCAAATAAACATAAACAGACTCATACATATATATGCACACACACACACACACACACACGCACACACACGCACACACACACACACACACACACACACACACACACATCCACACTCCAATCTATGGTGACACTGTTCTGTATTACTATGTCCTCTCTCTCTCTCTCTCTCTCTCTCTCTCTCTCTCTCTCTCTCTCTCTCCTCTCTCTCACACACACACACACACACACACACAAAGACACAAAAACACACCTCGACATGTGTTGGGCAATGAGGGGTCTTCCGTGCCACTGACTAATGTCTCCCCGTTGTCTTGTTAGCTCTGCACTTGTACTTTGTGTGTGCGTTTGTCTGTGCGTGTGTGAGTTTGTGTGTGAGATGCATCCGTTTGTGGTTGAATGTGTGCGTCTGTGTATATACTGCATATATACAATGTTTTCCTGCTTCTGGGTGCACTCCTGTGGTGTCATAAATTGAGCTGCGTGTACCCAAAAAGAGCATATATCACAAAAATGCATGTGCCTGCTTTGTGTGTGTGAGTGTGTGTGAGAGTGTTTGCAGTGGTCCCCTTACATCTGCTGCAAGCTGGGTTAATGTGCGTGACTGCTTCCAACCCAGGTCACAGGAGAAGAGTATCTGGGTGATATGTGAGGGGTCACGCACAATCTCCCCACCCATATGGAGTTTATACCGCACACATGCCATCAAATGCACACACACACACACACACACACACACACACACACACACACACACACACACACACACAACAGGAGTGGGGTAATTAATAGCCCCTCTACGCATCACTGATACACCCAGGAGACCTGGCATTCAAGAAGGTTCTCTTACACACTTAGGAGCAGGTGTGTGTGTTGGGGGGTTCATTCTAGTTGTTGCAGTCCCTTTTCCAGAAAAATAAGATTCTTATTGCACATCATGTTTGAAAAACAGCCTTTGATGTCGGTTACCAATAAATTAAAAGCCCCAGAGTCTGGCCTGGATCTTGGCAAGGGTAGGGTGGGACAATGCCCCCCCCCAAAATGCTCTAACTGCCCCTAAAAATCATCCCGCTTCATCCCCAAACTAAAAAACTACTGAAAGTAGCTGACCTGATTGACAGGCGGGCGCGATTTAACAGTTTGTCAGGAGACTTAAAACCCGCCTCAGCTCTCAGCCTGTCGTTAGGTTGACTGAAAGTTAGACTGAGACAGCATTTCCAGAATGGAGACCGACACTCCAGCGCTCCCTGCAGGAACAGATGGGTTAGCACCTGGACCTCACATCTGTACAACAGGAGGTGGAGAGTCAATGTCCATTTCTATAAACACTCAATGGTTGTATGTGGTATACACACAACTTTGCTTTAAATGCACACACATTTTTATATAATTAGAGGGAAAAGATCTTATAATTCAAGAATCTGCTTTAAACATACATTACACAGTGGTGCAGTGGTTAGTGCTGTTGCCTCACTGTGAGGAGGTTCCTGGTTTGAATCCCCGTCTGACAGGAGCCTCTCTGTGTGGAGTTTGCATGTTCCCCCCGTGCATTCGTGGGTTCTCTGCGGGTTCTCCGGCTTCCTCCCACAGTCCAAAGACATGCTGGTTAGGTTAACTGGTGACTCTAAATTGCCCGTGGATGTGACATTTCTCTCTCTGTAATCTTGCATTAATTGGTGAAAGAGAAAGTGTTGCTGTCAACTTAAGTTCTCAGTCTGTGGTGATTCTAGAGTCTGTTTGGACCCTAGGCAAACGTTAATTCGGGGGCCCTCCCACCAGTGTTCAGCAGGGCAATGAGAGTGAATGCTGTCAGATGGGGCCCCCTTAAGAAGGTTTCCTACTGTCATTGCAAAATTTGCACATTTTGGGTTGCTGCTTTGGTTTAAAGTTTGTCATCCCTCTGGGGCACCCACTGGTCTGGGGCCCCAAGCAGTTGCCTGCCTTGCCTGCAGCGCCCCTGGTCTCAGTGGAAGGCAGAGATGTAAACCCATGACCTTTTTGATTTGTCCCAAAATAAAGAAAAAGCTGGGTAGATATATGACAAAACATGGCCGCCCTCTATAAAGCGTAGTGTTAAACTGTAAATAAATATAGCGAAAAAGTACATGGTCAAGATACATTATGGTAGCTGTACCCAAAATGTTTAAACTATTTGGTATCATGGTATCTCTAGCAGTGAAGCCTCCAGCTCCCCCTCCCCGCTCTCTGCAGTTTTGGTTCGGTCCGGCAGCTGTTGAACAGATAGGCCAGAAAATGTATGCAGGGGGAGGCGAGGGAGGGAGGGAGGGGGGAGGGGGTGAGAAACGAAACTGAAAATGAGATTGGCCAGATTAGATTGCCTGATTGAGCAATTAGCTATCGTCTCCATCATTTGGCTGCGGCCTGGCGGCATCTGCCACTGTGGGGTACACACAGCCACACACAGAACTACCGCAACGCACACACACACAGAACTGATGCAATGTACACACACAGACACTCATTACAGCACACACACACACACACACACACACACACACACACTCATAACAGCACACACACACACACTCATAACACCCTATGTGTAGAAAAGTGTGTCTGTGTGCGTTTATCCCAGCAAATGTGTTCAGCGCTTTCCAAATTCAGTGTGAGCGCCTGCCAGTGTGTGTGCGTGTGTGTGTGTGTGTGTGTGTGTGTGTGCGTGTGCGTGCCTCATTGTGGTTTATATCAGAATAGCTACATAGAGCTTGTCAACCACTCTCCTATTTTCATTTCCTTAATGTTCCTCTCTGTATCTCCCTCTCTTTCATTCCCTCCTTCTCTTATTTCTCTTCAGCGGTCTGTGCACTAACCCGCTGATGTATTCTTTCATCGCTTTCATCCAACACACACTCCTTCCCTGTCACTCTCTCTCTCTCTCTCTCTCTCTCTCTCTTTCTTATTCACTTTCTCTAGCTACTTCTTTCTTTTTCACAGACACAGATTCAATTTAGCGCCTGATTTCTCATCGCTCTCATTGATAAAAAAAAAAAAGGCACAGGAATAAATTCAATGAGCTAGTTGGCGCTATAAAATAAGTGTTTAAACATGGGCGCCATCCATTTCTTTTTACGCACTCTTGAGGCCGGGGAAATTTCAAACAATGCCACAAAGCAAGTCATAACTCACGTTTAGCACCTTGAGTTTTGTCCCATATCCAAAACAAGACTGATAACTCTTAAGAGGGGGTTTTAGCTCTCTCTCTCTCTCTCTCTCTCTCCGCAGAGGCCCACTAAAATGGGTTTGATGAATTGGTCTCCATTGGCGCTCACTTATTCTCACATAAAAGGGGTTTATGGCTCCAGAAAAAAAGGAAAAAGAAGAGAAGGAAGACGAGCTATTTCTGCATGTGATTGAGTAAAACTTCATCATGTGAGGGGGGGGGGGTGTAAATCTGAGACGGAGTGCATCAGCACATGTATGTGTGATAAGGTGCACTTCTGTTCCTGTGTGTGAAGTGCTGAGTGCTACTTTGAAAGTATACCTTTGCTAACTGCGAATAACTTCACACTGAAAGAAGTGAAAACAAAGAAGAAATCGACTGCAGTCAACTGACGCTACACGTAGGAAAAGGAAGCTAAAGGTACTCTGTAAAATGATGATTAAACTAGCTAAGTACATGTGCAAAAATCATGAAAAAATACATGCATGCTAGCAAAAAAAATGATGCTAACTTGGTTACAACACCAACAAAAATTGAATCTATTCTCCAATAATTATGGGAAAGTCCAAGGAATAGCCACTCATCCACCACATATCTTCCAGAAAGTCCAGGTCGGGTCAGAGCGACAGAGACACAGAGAGACAGACAGGGAGACAGAGACACAGGGAGACAGACAGGGAGACAGAGACACAGGGAGACAGAGACACAGAGAGACAGACAGGGAGACAGACAGACAGACAGACAGGGAGACAGAGACACAGGGAGACAGAGACACAGAGAGACAGACAGGGAGACAGAGACACAGAGAGACAGACAGAGAGACAGACAGACAGGGAGACAGAGACACAGGGAGACAGACAGGAAGACAGAGACACAGGGAGACAGGACATGGGATATTTGGAGGGGAGAGTGTGTGTGTGTGTGTGTGGGGGGGGGGGACTGTGACCTCCCTTCATCGGGCACAAACTGAAACCACTGAACTAAAGTGACTCCACCTTGATTGTAAGTACTCTGACAGCTTGCACCTGTGTTTTCTTTTACATATAGAGTGGGTATATTCAGCAGATAACTAAATCACAACATGTCACAGAGAGGAAATATAACTGGATCTCTGTGCAACTATTAAAGTACCACAACTACCTGCATGCTATGCAAAACATAGTTAGACTATGGATTAATTCCATGCTGTGTGTACGTGTCAAAGCGTGTGTGTGTGTGTGTGTGTGTGTGTGTGTGTGTGTGTGTGTGTGTGTGTGTGTGTGTTTGCGTGTATGTGTGTGTGTAGGTGTGTGTGTGTGTTCACTGCAAATTGCTATGCAAGCAGTGAGAATGAAAGATGGCGGCCGTCCCATTGCAGACAGTGGAGAGTTCACCTGTCAGCGTGGGCTACCTTAAGACGGATGGACATCTGGAAGCCATTGGTTTGCAGCTGTAGAAGCTGGACCCACACCCCTATTCTCACACACACACACACACACACACACACACACACACACACACACACACAGAGAGATAGATATACAATTTAAGTGCACACATAACTGTTGAGAGAGCTGACAAGGGCCCACATAGATCTGAGAGAGGGAGACACTGAGTATAGACATAAATCACCAAGCTCTTGTTCTCCTCCACACTCTTAAACACACACACACACACACACACACACACACACACACACACACACACACAGCTATAGCTAATAAGAGAACGATGAGTCATTCTCCGCTTGAATTCCCCCTTCTTAAGTGAATAGCTGGCAGGTGCTTCCAATGAAGCAAGTAAACTGAGCAGAGGGAAAAAAATTAAAGAGCAATGATGATGATGATGATGATACAACATTTAAGGAATTTAGATTACAACCAAATAGGCAGCAGAATGTCTAAACATGAGCCGGGGCTCTGACAAATGTTACAAACGCTCCCAAACAAAGGCCGCACTGAGCAGACGGGATATTAGAGATACAGTCACAGAGCTCATTATCCGTCCATGTCAGGTATTATCTTCTCTAAACATGAGACACTCTGCCGGGGCGGCACACACAGAAGGAGGTACAGATGGATGCATGCTTCATACACATGCATTTATCCACTTACACACAAACTGGCACAATCAATAAGACTGAGCCCAGTGGAATTACGATGCCATTTTTAACACTCTCACACTCCCCAGACTCACCAAAGAGTGCTAAGACTCTGACATCCAATACCCTTGAGCTCCGATTGATCGCACCCCATATTCGCTCACACACACACACACACACACGCGCACGCACACACACACACACACACACACACACACACACACGCACACACACACGCACACAGACACACACACACACACACACACACACACACACACAGACACACACACACACACACACACACACACACACACACACACACACACACACACACAGACTGGGAGTGCAGGTGGCCAATGGACATCTGGCCACTGTGAGTTGTCCCGTTTATTGCTTAATATCCAGGCTGTTTACAAGGATGGAGTAAATCAAAGTTCACAGCTGCAGATGACTGACAGCGTGTTTGTATGAATGGTTTTGTAATTGCTTGAACTTAAAAAAAAGATCACATGACTTTAAGGCACTTTTGCATCCTGCACTGACTTTATTTTTCCTCTGACGAGTGTGATAACGATCACTCTTTCAGTCGGCACCCATCTATCAAACTTGGCAGGATAAGAACTACATTTTTGCAATGAAAATAAATCTACTGAAAAAAGTGAAAAGGGTCGATCATAGTGGAGAATATTTCCCATAGCTCTATTAAAGCTAAAGTGAGGAACTTTGGGTTCTGCCAACTTCGGCGCCTCCTCTGGAAAAAGACGTATGGACAGTTTGTGAGACCGCTTGCACAACTGTGTGCACACTTTTAAAGTCAGCTTTGTTTTCTTATCTGATTCTTGCGGGGGTTAATTTTATGATTTTTAATGACAATTAATCTGCATCCTTTTCTATCAATGTCTAACATCGATCAATTAATCTTAGTAAGGTGTTTCTGTGGCATGCAGTTGATTCCTTGGCCTGACACCTACCCTGCAGGCGAGTACAAATGATTGGTTTTCTTACTGATGGTCTGCTTTGATTGTTAAGGTTGAATAGCGGCATCATTATTAAATTCAGGCTGTTTTATGACCAGCTCAAATTTCCTCACAGGATGTTTAAAATATCTTAAAGCTCATTGTTTGGCTCTGCAACTCCCGACTTCACTCTTCTTGTTAACTCTGTGTACTCAGAGCGTCATGTTTGTAAGCAGGTAGCTGCTTTACTCAAACTCTTTAAAGAAGACATGCAGATCCCTATTTTAAAGGAGCAATATGTAACTCTGACACCTAGTGTTTAAAATGGGTACTGCAGTCCAAATTCAAAACACCATAGAGAGCTGTCTCTCCCCCCCCCCCCCCCCTCTCTAGAGTGGATGCTCACGCAGGTTGCCATGTGGTGGACACTGAAGCTTCAGTGTTTAGCCAGCTCTGCATCGGTCTGTAAACCTTCATATCATGAGGTTAATGGATGTTGGAGTGATGCCAGCATCAGTCTGCAGGCTGTGCTGCAAACTGATCCCCAAAAAAGCAAAATGCTAATTTTAAGAGACCATAATAAGTCAGTACACATCCTAAGCATGTTCCTATTGGATTGCAATGAATACTCATTTACAGTAAACATTTGAAAAAGCACAAATATCAAAATATTAAGAGGAAAAAACATGAGTCATTTTGTAAGAGTTTCATGAAGTCCATTAGGGTGAAAATGTGCCACAAACATAAACTACACATGTGTGTACAAAGAGTGAGATATGAAAACAACCTCCTGGTCCTGTGAGCACTCTTCTTCATGTACTTTTCTAGAGCCACTTGGATAAAGCATCTCTTGAAGCTCTCGTGCTCTCAATGAGACCATCAGCCTAAAAGCCTCGACTGCAGCGCTCTTGCTGTCTTCAATCAGGGAGGGAAACTTCTGTGCACTTATGTCTTTGCTAAATGTAACCAGAACTTTTATTGAAGGCTGTGCCTGTTCAGAGCATATATCATCGAGGAGATGAGGCATTAATAATGAGAGAAGGATGCACAAACACTCGCAGGCTATAATTAGTTTGCTTCATTTCCTAATCATCGCGACAAAAGGATGGCTCCCTGTTTGAATTTATCTCTCTCCTCGCCTGCCTAACATACATCTCTTTCTCCCTCCTTCCCCACCCCCTCCCTCCAGGGAGTCGGGCTACAATGGGCCCAAGACCCCCTCTCACTTTGCTGCAGAGGCGGGATAAGAGAAACTTTAGCCGCACTGAGAACATATGGCCTCCACTGCACACCAAACAGAACCTATATGCGATGGTGGCTAGCCAGTGTGTGTGTGTTTGTGTGCACACAAGAGAAAGGGATGCTATTAAAGGGTAACGAGGTAGAGAGAAAAGAGAAAGCTCGACGGTATGTATAGCTTTTGAAGGAAGAAATAATTTACCGACCGTCAGAAATCGTCAATTTTCTTAGTCATTGTCTGTAAAAGAGGTGACCACATCGCAGAGTAATGAAAATGAAAGAGCTTAGACCTGACAGTTCAAACTATATTAGCAGTACACAAAACCCAAGAAGGATTATAGAGCAAAAATCCTATTCCCCTGCCTGTCAGCTGAAATAGACATATAAATTAGCCCATATGAGCGCAATTCGATTCTGCATTGACCCCAATTAGTAGGAATTGACCCGGTAGCACAGTGAGTCAAATATTCCAGTGAGAGAGAGAGAGTAAAAGAAATACAATAAGAAGACAAATAAAATGAATCAAGTCGCTGCAAAGCCACCGGTAAGATTCCTCACCCAAGGAGGGTTGTCATCCTCTCTCTCTCCCCCCCGAAGAGAAAATCATAATCCTTATTACAACAACGGGGAGATGGAGACCATTTTGGAGGCTCGAGATGTTCTCAGAGCATGTGCATTTAAAGCAAACTTACAATGGCTTGCTCCCCCCCCTTCTCCTTCTCCGTCTCATCCTGCCAAATC
Source organism: Tautogolabrus adspersus (assembly GCA_020745685.1). Classification (NCBI taxonomy): domain Eukaryota; kingdom Metazoa; phylum Chordata; class Actinopteri; order Labriformes; family Labridae; genus Tautogolabrus; species Tautogolabrus adspersus. The sequence continues at coordinate 1,680,760 of CM036545.1, forward strand.
TGATATAACGGGCATTTTTCTCTGCATGTGACACTCTTCTCTGCGTTCCTTCCCTCTTGTTGTCAGATCAATGGCTACGTTTACATGCACACCATATTCCGATTAAGGTCCATATTCTGGTTAAGGCAATATTCCGAAAAAGGTGTTTACATGCTCCGTAGAGTGCTGAGCTACTGGAATATTCCTGTTTACATGTTAATCAGCATATTCCGAATAAACCGTAGTAGTAGTAGCGTCATGAAAAGACGTCATCTAGGGGCGTAAACAAATTGTTAACCTGTCCTGCTTCGGCGTTCCGACCGTGGTCAGAGCGCACAGGGGAGACTTATTTGTCTGCTCCAGGGCCGAAGTATCTCTCAACTTCGGGGCTAACCCCCGTCACTTTGACTGGGGTAAAACAGACACGGAGAGTCCGGCTGGTAGCTTGAGGTGTCGGGACGTTTTATTTCGCACACACCTAACTTGTATAACAGAACCATTGAGCTTAACGTTTCTCTGCCTAATTCTGCTCCGGTCCCCGGCATCATAACGCGCCTCTCGCACACATCTGCAGAACACACACACTCGTCTCGTTTTCTCTCTCTCCTCACTCGCTCCACCACCCACACACATGCGCACTGAGCTCCTTCACAGACAGACATACGCTACTTGTATCACAAAATCCTTGAAGTAGCATATTCAGGAGCATATTCCGACTAAGGCGTTTACATGGCCCAATATTCGGGTTGATACAGGCATATGCCAGGGGTCTTATTCGGGTTTTTAATAATCGGAATATGAGCTTAATCGGGTTATGACAATTGGAATAAGGTGTTTACATGACTCCTACGCAATCAGAATATTGTCATTATTCCGATTAATACAGGAATATGGTGTGCATGTAAACGTAGCCATTGTTAGTTGTCGTATGTCTGTCCATGTCAGATGTAAGTTTTCCTCGTGCTCCTGTGTGATTCCTCGTGGCTCCCTTTGTTACCTTTTGGATTTTGTTGAGTAGTAAAGTCTTGTTTTTGACTTTTTGTTTGTTCTGCACCCGGGTCCTCCTCTTGGTTTTTCCAGTTCTTGACACCTGGAGAGCTGATGAAGCGTTGGGTGTCTTTGTGCATGCTCTTTTATATTCGTATTTAAAGCTTTGACAGCTTTCAACTATCCAGCAAGGCGTAAAATATGTTTGCTTGTGGCTACATCTCTCCTACAACACCATTTAGCTCGCATAAATGAATACGAGAGACAGATTTAGTGTTTCACAAACACTTGCAGAGTTAGTCTGGCCCACGTGCTCTCTTATATTACAGTGATGGATACAAAGTACTGTTACTGGAGTTATGATGAATAAGGAATAAATGGTGAAAGGTTTTACTGTGTGCAGCCCCTCTCTCCGTCTCTCATCCCTTCATAATTTCCCTGTTTTCTCTGCCCTCTCTTTTTCTCATCCTTTTAATCATTTTAATAGCACTCCTCGTCTCCTCTACATCTAAGCTCGAACTATAAGTTTCCACTCGCACACTCTTCGGGTATATTTCCTCTCATCACACTCTCCTCTACTTTCTAGAGCCTCTCCACTCCTCTTGCAGCTTTCCTTTCCGTCTAATGCCATCACCGTCTTTTCACAGTCGGCTGAGAGTGATGCTATTCATTTGTACCTAGACAGGCCACTTCAGACCAACGCTGACACCCACTCTGAAGTGGAGGCAGTGGAGAGGGAGCATGGGAACGTTCAGCAAATAAAAAGGAGTGTAAGAGCAGGCCAACAGACTGCAAACCATCAGATTAATAGAGTTAAAGCAAGCATGTCCATGCAGGAGTCAACAGATATGCAGCAAAGACAGTCTTTCTGTCTCCATCAGAGCTGACGTTTGAATTTGAACATCTAGTTGCGGCAGATGGCTGTCCACCAGTGAGTCTGATCCTGCTCGAGGTTTCTGCCTGTCCTATTGTAGTCCACAGGGAATGATGCATTGTCTCTCACTCTGTATCTGCCTGTTTCTCCATTTTAATCTGTCACTCTCTGAGGGCGCACATACGCAGACACAGACATCCCTGAATCCCTCTGGTCATATCCCACCGTCTCCCAGGGGTGCAGTGTAACACTATCTGTCTCAGCCCCACTGTGGGTCCCCCAGCAAAGAGCTCGGTCTTCAGAGATTCCTCCCAGCTCCTTCTCCACTCCAGCCATTTTCTCTCCACGGGGACCAGAAACTAAATATGACAGCGACACCAGAGAGACAGAGGAGAATGTCAAACTCCTCCAGCTCAAATGAGAAAGCCACATGGACAACTGGAGAAGAAAAGAAATCGGCCTGGTAATCTTTGTTACTCAGTATTAAATCGGTTATTTTTGGATTTTTAAAACAGAAACTTCAGCTTTAAATGAATAAAAACTGTGAGGTTATAAACCGAGGATGGCAGAATAATGCAACATCATTGATGCCAACTGACATAAAAACATGAAAGAAGAATAAAATAGGGGTTAATCAAATGTAAATATTCAACAAAGGAGGTGCGGTTTTGCTTTTACGTCGAGTCAAGGCATGTTGGAAACAAGCAAGTAGCTACTCCGGGATTAGTACACCACTCGACTGTGAAACTGAATTTGTGATTGAGGCAGAGAGCGGCAACGGCGTCGCCACCAGAGACAGCAACAGCAACTCCAGTGAAAGATGTCGCTGGTGACGATGATGAACAGGTAGACGGAGTTCCGAGGTGGAATAAATCACTCGTGATAGGTCTGATGACATGTTGAAAACACACAAGATGGACCTGTTAACGATTCTGGTAGTTTATGGTTCAAATGGAAGTTTACAATTCTCAGAATTCTGACCACAGTCCAAATTCAAAACATTGCAGAGAGCTGTCTCCCCCCAGTGGATGCTCACGCAGGTCGCCATGTGGTGGACACTGAAGCTTCAGTGTTTAGCCAGCTCTGCATCGGTCTGTAAACCTTTCTGCGTTCTAACCTCTCTCCATTTTTCAAAGCAGATATGTGTCCAATACCCGTCAGCTCCGCTCCGGTACGGCTCTGTGCTCCCTCGTCTGTCAACACCAACAGGCTGTATTCTTAGAGCGCAGCATGGAGCAGCACCGCCGGACAGCTGGAGTCACAAGACGAAGGAGCTCCCGTGGGAATTACAGAATCACCATCAAAACGGAGTGTTTTATTCTGAAAATAAACCAGATGTTTTAATGTTGTTTCGGTGTCTGACTTCCTCCCGCTCGATCTGCTCAGTGGTAAATTGATGCTCCGTGGTTCGGCATCCGGCAATAATAGAAGCCTTGTGTATCTGCTGCAGTAGATCCGGACTGCAGCGCAGCCAGTGGAAGCACACATTTGGACTTAAGTAAAAACTTGGAAAAGTTGGACTAATATTTGGCTTATCAGGTTTTTATCCTCATAATGCCAAAGAAGCTTAAACTTTGTCTCCAATAACTCCCTGCTACTAAACACCAAAACAGGAAGAGACGTTTCTGCTTCTTTTAAACGTATACAGACTCAGCCTAGATCAGGAAAATCCCTCTCGCCCCTTCTCTTCCTCCCTATTTTTCTCCCTCTTCTGAGTCTCCTTTCCGTCATGTCCCTTTCTTTACTTTCATCTCATCATTCATGTTCTCCTGTGTCACTGTTTCTCATGTTAGTTGCACCTTCCCTGTGAAAGCAGCTTCTGTGCGGCACATTGGGAATACACTCAAAGGTGACAGTTCTTACTCAGTGGAACAAAAATGTACAAAACAAGGGAGGGAGGGTGGGAGGGTGTGTAAACAGATTATTGTGGGAGGTGCTTTCGATTGTTCTTCTAATGTGTTTTGGTGCTCTTCTATTTCAAGCCCTGGTGCTGGGCAGAAAATTCAACCAAGTGGAAAAAGGAAGACGAAGGTGGGGAGGGATGATGGAGAGAGAATGAGAAAGACTCTGTGTGTGTCTCTACGTATAGTTCTAAGTAGACTGGAAAACAGTATGACCAATGATGGTTGGTTGCAGGGGAGGCAACACTCGCATCTTTCAAAATCTCAACATATCATGTAGTGTTGTAGTCAAGACCACACTAACCCGAGACTGGAGAGCTCCGAGAGCGAGACATTTAGGGATCAAGACTGAGTCGAGATCAAGACCATAAATATCTCTGAAAAATCATCATCTTGTGTGCAGGGGGCGTGTCCCTCACTTAGACCGTAAAACCGGGAAGGTTGCGGCCGTAACCGGGGGATAAAAATCTACTTATGAATTAAAGTTATTTGTTCTTTTAGAAAGAGTCAGTAAATCACAGTAATGACATCGAAAAAAAAGCCTCTTAGTGGAGGTCTAGACCAGTCTTGATTTAAAATCTGGAGTCTGCCCAGTCTGAGACCGAGACAAGACCGAGTAAAAATGCTTTTGATTCTGAGACGAGACCGAGACTTTCAAAATGTGTTCTCGAGACCAAGACCGATTTCAAGTACTACAACACTAATATCTTGCCCTGCATGCTTGCAAGCTGTGTGTGTGTGCGTGTGTTTGTGTGTGTTTGTGCATGGGTAAGTGGCTGTATGTGAGCACATTGTGGGTATAATGGGGGCATCAACATCTCATATTGATTTCCTCATAAACCAGGCACACTTCCTATTTCTGTGCAAGTGTGTATCTGCGTGTACTCTGGCATGAATCTGTACCTCATATTCAGGCTTGTGCAGACTGTGCATGTGTGTGTGTGTGTGTGTGTGTGTGTGTGTGTGTGTGTGTGTGTGTGTGTGTGTGTGTGTGTGTGTGTGTGTGTGTGTGTGATTAAATCAAACAGCGCTAACACACGGATGTCCTTCAGGTAACCAGATTTGTCACTCTGCCGAGCGTGGCCATCAGGTGGCGACGCTAAGCAGCTCAGCTTTGCCACGGAGGTCACCGGGACGGTATCCCAGAAACACCCTGGAGAGGCGAGGGGTGGGAGGGGGGGGGGCAGCAGATGGAGGGCAGGCAGCAGCACACTAATGACAAGACACTAATAACACAAGAGAGCTTGCTGCTGGGGTCACTGTATAACATGCTATTAACATGTAGCACGCTAGGCTAGCCAGATTATGCCAATCCACTAAAGCTATTAGAGAGATGTATGTGACGTGTTCTGTAAAACAGAAATGATAAAAGGGGTCCGCAAAGGGGGGTTTTGTACGACAAGTGTGTGACAGTGCTGACAGAGATTATGATGAATATAAGGAGGCAGAGATAAAGAGGAATGAAGAATGAGAAGCAGAGTGTCATTTCTTTCTCCTCCCGGGGTTCAGCTGATCTGCAATGAGTTGCAAAAAAACCCTCAAACTTCTGATCCTCTGATTGAGCGCACGACCCTTTCTCCACCGCGCGTCCCTGATTAGAAGAAAACTGTTGATTTATAGAGGATTTCTCCTCATCTCAAGCCAAAATTAATCCCTTCCAGAGGTCTGCTATTAGGAGGCGGATCACGTATTTTGCAGTCGGATGAAGAAAATCCAATCTGGATCCGGTGTAGAAGTCGTCGTATTCCAATTAATGGTGATACATGACATATTGAAAGCTATCAGTTGAGAATGCAGGCCCTGTATTTGCAACGACTTTGTGCCAAAGATGAAAATTGTAGTGCATTACCATAATGTTGCAGGAAGCTAACAAATGACCCAGCAATGAATTCCAGGCAGCAAAGCTAAGAATGAGCTCTTCCCGGCTATACAAGTCCTATCGACACTTACCCCTCCTCCTCCTCGACCCGTCTTTCCCATCTCAAGGCAGACAACAAGAGAAGAAGAAGAAGGCTGCTGATGGAAAAGAGAAGGCAGAAAAAATGACAGAGATAGACAAAGGTTGATTAAATTGGAATTCAACTCTGGGTGTCCCTGACTGGGGCTACTGCATTAATTTGCTCCATTACATATTTGAGTGCCAGTGAGTGTATTAAGAGCTGCTGTAGCTCATATCAGTGACGGCTCCGAGAGCTCCCTGCCAAAATAAAAGCCTGGGGTCTATCTGTCGGAGCATTAGCCGCAGTGACTCAGCACGCCAAGGCCCCGATACATCTCTGACTTAATGTGAGAGCTTTTTTTTTACTTCACTGCAGTCGTGTTTACGGCTGCTGGGAGGTCGGCGGGACTCTGTCCGGTATGTCAGGATTAACATGCGTGTATAAGTCAGGGAGCTGTTGATTCTGTGAGACACATTCAGGGGATGATGGAGTTTGTCAAAGCTTTAATGATGAAGAAAAATAATTAGCTGGATTAATAAGAGTTAAAAGAAAACATGAAAGGTTGATGGTTTGATTCCACAAATCTTCGTTATAGCTTCAGATCCGGATTGGTGTCAGAGTTATGTACAGACTTATCCTAAAGTAAAGCTGCTTCTGGGCCTCCGTACGTGTGTGCTGGTGACTGTGTCTGCAGAGACCCTGTCCTCTGACTGGATTTTACTGTTCTGCTTTGTTTTGGTTGACTCTGGGTGGAGCTGGTGTGTTTCCTCCAGCCAATTTCAGCGCAGCAGGTGAGTTTAGGAGTGGATACAATTCAGGGATTGGACGTGATTCAAACCGGCGAATATGACGGAGGTGGACGTAGCAGCAAAGAAGAGAAAATATAATCACAGTGAGGTGAAACACCAAGCGGATAAAGCTCGTTCTTAAACGAGGGTGAACCTTGTGTTGGCTTTTACCCGTGGACGTGGAGTTGGTCTGCTTCCTGTTGGACAGGCAGGTGACAAACACCGGCGGTTAGCTTGTGCTAGCGTGCGTTAGCTTGCAGTGCAAATACAAGCAGTAAACGTACACACTACGTCCTGCAGTGAGTGTGAGCTTCTGGAGCCAATGAGCCCAGGAGGAGGGGCCCAGTTTGAATGTTGTGTTTACAAACATTTCTACTGACTCAGCCTTTAAGTGGTTGCCTGGAGGGTTGGAAATCATTCACGAGTGGTCAAGCGTTTTCTGTTTCTTAAGAGTAACTTAGATTAGCAGTGTTTTCTCTGATGATGTCAGGAGGATTTCTCCTCTTTCTGAAATTTAAATGTGACAAAACTTGAGTTCAATACAAATATTTTATCATGCCGGTCTTATGATGGATTATTAAATCTGAACCATTAAAATTAAAATACACAAACATGAATGATAATGAATGAATGAGGATGTAAATGAAGGTGCTTTTATCCTGACGGGCTGCATGCATACACACACACACACACACACACACACACACACTAACACACACACACACACACACACACACACACACACGCATACACGCTCGCCCTCCTCAGTGTTTGTGCATGTGAAAGGGATCTCTTCAGGGCTGTCAGCACTCTTTCAACAGCACTATTCATCATTTATTTCCATTCAGAGCGCGTGCAGGTGTTTACTGTAAGGAGAAGAAGAAAAGAAAGAGAAGAAAAGATGAAAACAAACGTCAGTGGCCTCGATGTCTGGACGGCAGATGGAGAGGAGGACGAGGGCCGAGAGGCACGGGGCGAGAGACAAAGCCAAGTAAATCAAAGGGGGAGAGAGAGAGAAAGGGTCAGTAATACCCGAGCCAGTGGTATAGTCTGACTTTTAACTGGGGAGGCTGAACCAGGCCACGGACTTCTATCTCCACTATCAAGCAGCGACATTTAGATCAGCGATTCTCAACTGGAGAATGGAGAGCATACATTGTGAATATTACTTGATGAGCCCTGAGTGACGTCACCCATCTGTTCCTGCAGGGGGCGCTGGAGTCTCATCGATGGCGGTCTCCATGCAGGAAATGCTGTCTCAGCCTAACTTTCAGTCAACCTAACGACAGGCTGAGAGCTGGAGCTGAGGCGGGTTTTAAGCCTCCTGACAAACCGTTACACCGCGCCCACCTGTCAATCAGGTCAGCTACACGCCTTATTGTGAATAACTCTTATCCTTCATCAAATCAAAACTGATGAGTCATCAAAACATTCCCCCCCCCCGTACAGTGTGTGCTGATCGAGACATGAGCTAATCAGACCTATTTGGTTTTTTGAACCAGGCTGTAAACATGTTAATGTCTGCTGTAAAAACAGGCTTTTTAGAATGGGTGTGTATGTGACTTCCTGTGCTTCTGCAGCCAGCCTCTAGTGGACACTCGAGGAACTGAAGGGTTTTGCACTTCAGCATCGGCTTCAGTTTTCAACAACTGAGGTTGCTGCTTGGGTTGAGAGCCAAGCATGTGTAGCAAGTCAACCACTCTTCTCTGTGAGCTAACGTCCAAACAATGAAACAGTCGGAAGACTAAATGAGTCTCTCCAGGTTAAATGAGATTGAATTCCTCTTTAACTCCGAGGTAAGGAAAGTTGAGTCCTGAGGTTTTGAAGAGATTTTCTTTGAAACAGAGTTAAAATAATTCTGCAAACATTTCCTCTTTTCGTCCAAACAGCAAACAAAGTGGTGACTAAAAATGTATTATTTGGATTTTACATATTTTATCAGCTCAACTGAGAAGTTATTTTTTAATACCTAAACACAGCGCTACCAACACTAGTTTAATAGTCTCTGCTATGCTGGGAGTTCAATTATTTTTGTGCATTAATGAATTCTTTATCTCTGTATTCATGATGGCTCGGTGAACTGCTAAAATAATTAATAGGTCAAGCTGTCGGTGAACACGGAAACTGGACCCAAATGCAGGCACCAAAATATAAGACAGGCTGATGCTGCAAATAAAAAGATTTTTAATCATGAAAGACGAGCAGCAAAAATCCTGGAATGGCAGGCATATAGGCATTCAGGTATATAAGAAAGAGCAATCAGAGGACGAAGCAACAACAAAAACTCACAAAAACAAAAGGCAACTAAAGGGGAAAAAGTGGGAGGTTTTATGCAAGAGAGCTGAGCTGATGTGACAACAGGTGTGTGAAGGAAACAATGAGGGAGTGGCAGGCAATCAAGCAGGAGGGCAAAACACAAAGACAGGAAGCAAAACAGGAGACATGACCTTACAAAATAAAACAGGAAACACATAAACACAGGACTGAGACAGTGAAAGCTTACCGACAGTGAGTTTAGAAACATGAGAATGGTTGACGACCGATTAAAAAATGTAATCTGAGCAATGAAATAAATAAAATACGAACCCTGACAACAACTCATGACAAAATAGCACACAACAGCCAATTAATTTATTAATTATAAACAACTCTAAAATTAAATGCAAAGTACCATAATATGGGGGCGCCAGCTGGCCTATAGCGGTTAGCTTACACGTCCCATGTGCAGAAGCTGTAGGTCAAAGCGGCGGTCTGGGTTCGACTCTTGACTCCTTTTCCATCTCTCTCTCTCTCTCTCTCTCTCTCTCTCTCTCTCTCTCTCTCTCTCTCTCTCTCTCTCTCCCTTATTTCCTGCTCTATCAATGTTTGAAAAGAAACACGCTCAACTCCCTTCCAACGTTAAACAACTGGGTGCTGAATCCTGAAAAAAAGTTCATACAATAAAAAGAATAAGGACAGCACTCCAAAATTGCATTTTAACTACCACTCGGACGTTTCGAGCAGACGCTCTTCTTCAGTGTGAGCGTATCGAGACGTCCGTGTGGCAGTTAAAGGCTTTTTATGCCTTTATTTCAGAGACAGGACAGAAATCAGGAAGAGAGAGAGAGACAGAGTTGGGGATGACACGCAGGAAAGGAGCCACAGGTCGGATTTGAACCCGGGCTGCCTGCTGGGAGGACTACAGCCTCTGTACATGGGGCAAGCACACTAACCACTAGGCTACCAGCGCCACATGTCTTCAATTTTTGTTTTGACAATTGGCCCAAAAAAGGCAATACTCAAACTCTGTTGTTGACATCGACACAAACTGCCTGGATTCAACCACGCCCACAGTCAAGGGCCACGCCCACAATCTATACGATGCACTTTATTGCCCCCTTTGGGGAAATCTGTCTTGGACTCAAAGTGCTGCACACATTCAGCTGCCTCTACAGGAGAATCAATCAATACAACAAACCGAAAAACCACAACAATATATGTTGCATAAATCTGCATAAAACACAACGTAAGAAGAGAAAGATCAAATAAAAGTCAGATGATATAAGAACACATTCCACCAGTGTCTCGAGTCCTCACCCTGCTTCTCTGCTGTAGCCCGATCGTTAAGTTTAAGAAGAAGAAGAAGAAGGTATACTTTATTAATCCTGCGAGGGGAAATTCAGTTTTACACCCTGTTGTTGAACATGCTACACACACACAGGCTGAAACACACACATACACAAACAGGATCCTGTGGACATGCACTGATGGAGAGATGTCAGAGTGAGGGGGCTGCCATCAGCGAGCGCTGCTGAGCTGGTGCGGGGGCCTCTCCAGCTATCAGACCAATCTCCAGACTTGGTCCGCACCGAGACTTGAACTGGCGACCCTCCGATTCCCAACCCAAGTCCCTACAGACTGAGCTACTGCCGCCCAAGAAGTTATTTATGTGTTCGCCATGTGATTGTGTAATCTGCATACCTGCAGATCTGCAAACCTGCAGTGGGTGAGAAGTTAGAAAGTAGTGTGTTATCTGAAACTGCAAAGAAGATAACTCAGACTACACACACAGACACACACACACACACACACATGAAGGCTGCGTCAAAGTATGTCACAGCTGTATGTGTGTGTGTGTGTGTGTGTGTGTGTGCGTGTGTGTGTGTGTGTGTGTGTGTGTCCTCCAAAGTTGTAAATTCCCCCCACCCGTCACATTAGCCTAATGAAAAGTAATAAGAGCGCTCCAAATGATCTACTCTCTGAGGTTGCCTCGGAGCTGTGTGAAATAAGATAACATTAACCTGAGTTATACGGCCTGCCAAAGGGAAGTGCCATAACATGAGTACACGTGACCACACACACACACACACACACACACACACACACACACACACACACACACACAGGCATGAGTCTTATCTAGTATTTACTCTCCATGTGGGAGTCATAGTGTCACACAGACCCAATAAACAAGCAGCGATATGAAACAATAACAAAGACAATTCATGGAGGAGACTGAATAAATATACATGAAGTCTCGTCCTGGCTGCAGAGCGCTGTGATTATGAATATGCAGTTGGGTTACACTCTCAACTCAAAAATGGCAACTTGGTCAGAGACCGACCCCCAACAGTGAGGATGTAGTGCATCAAACTACACAGCTTTCTGGCTGTCTGCATTCGCATCGCCACGTTGCTAAGGGACAGTAACGACTCTGAATAGGGAGCGAAAAAGGTTCCTGTTAACGACGTTGAAAGAACTAAAATAGTTCATAGTTCCTGCGGTGTGGAATCAATAAAAAAGGGGGAGGGTTCCAGCAGTTCCTAGGAATATGAACAAGTTCCTGTCGTCCTAAAACACCTAAAGTAAGGCAGTGTAAAGGACCACGGACTCAGCTGCTGTATTTGAAGGGTTTGAAGTGAGAATGTTTTAAATATCAGGCTCTTTCTTTTTGTTTGCCTCATATGCATCCCTGTGAGCTGCATCATTTTATATGTCATGTATGTAAATACTTGCACAGTTTGTATACACATGGTTTGATGAGAAACAAGGAGGAGGAGGAGGAGCAACTCAGGGCCAACAGGAAGGACAGGGAAGCAGGGAGAGGGAAGATGAAGAGGAGACGGAGCTGTTGGGGTGAAGGAGAGTGTAAATCTAAAGATGACAGGCTGAGGGAAAAGATGAAGTGAGGAACAGAGAGAGAGAGCACTGGCAGATCACACACTTCATCTGTGATAGCGGAGTAATCAAAGCGAGGCTACAAGAGGAGGAAAATTATCTCTCACTTTGTGCATGACACTTGGACACAGAGAGACACTCGGTTACATTTGTCACACGTGCTATTGGGAGAGAATAAAGACTTGTGATTCAATTAGAAATGTATTCAAAAAACAACAAATGGATGCAGAGACTGAACTCCTACTTTGCAAACTAGGTGATGACTTGTTGCTTTGTTCAGGAGGAAGTCAGCGTTTACAATTTGAGATATTTAATCAGTGAGATGTGTAGTGAGTGAAATGATAAAGTGAGCTTACTCTATGATCAGACATTAAGGAAACATGCTATGTTGAAGTGCTGGCTTCTCTGACAACAATGCAGCAGCCAGTATGTCCTCCTTCTAACTTTAGATTCTGGTCCTGAATGGTCTGGATTTGTTTGGACCAGAGAAGGTAGGCGGTTTTAAGGCACCCCCACACGGCCGTTTTGGACGCCCCTCGGTTTGCCAGATATGAGAGCAGTTATCAGGTCAAACCAACAGGTGTTGCAGCGATGGAAGCGGGCAAGAGAACTGGTTCAGATAGAAGTGATTGTACCCGACCTAAAAAGCCTCTGCATGTTTCTAATAAGCTCCACGAGCAGAAACGTGCTCAAACTAGGATCAATATTGGAGATGCTTTTGAAAAATGGAGAGAGGTTAGAACGCAGAAAGGTTTACAGACCGATGCAGAGCTGGATAAACACTGAAGCTTCAGTGATGTAAATGTCACCACCCCCTCCCACTCGCTCGAGGTGAATTCTCCTGATTATATCCTGCTGCGTTCTTACATCAGCTCACTACGAGGAGGCTGGAGGAGAAACTCAGGGTGAAGTCAGAGCGAAAAATGTGTGTTTGCATTCACCCATGCATCTCCTCCTGCAAATATCAGGAGTTTTCTGCAAGTGTGAAAGCTCTATATGTTGGTCTTTCGAGTCAGCTCCTGAGTCAGTCTGGTAAACACAGTATATAATGCACATTTTTTTTAAGGTTCACATGTACCAGGTAAGACACCTCAAATCCTCAGAGTCATCCACATTTAGTTCAAAACAACAGGTGAATAAGAGCAGGGAGAATCCGCAGAGGGTTACATCAAGAGGAGGATGGAGAGGGGGAGAGGAAAATGTGGCTCTGCACTTCAAACCACCTGGTGGAGACCTCTGCGGACAGATCCATCTCTCACTCCCTCTCGTTCTCTTGTGCCCTCTTTCTGTCTCGCTCTGACAGATTTATTAAGAGGCAGGGATCAAAACGAGTCCCCAGCTCCCACCTCTCCTCATCCCCTACTTTCTCTTCTTTCGCTTCTTCATCAGCTGACAGCATCTCCTCCCTCCTTCTTTCTCGTACGCATCCCACGGCCCAAGCCTACATTCTTCAGCCCTCCGAGAAAGTAGGAGAAATAGGTGATGAGGACGAAGCTAAGGAGGAGGAGGAGGAGGAGGAGGAGGAGGAGGAAGAGGAGGAGGAGGAGATGAACATCTTTTCCGTCCCGGTGGCCTGCTCTAAAAGATTTTTTGCTACTTGCACACACGCAAAGTCGACACATGAAGTTGTCTCTTGTCATCTTTTCTACTTTCAGCGAACTTCAGATCACTTCACCTTTTTGTCAGAGGAAACTGTACGTCACCATTTATTGAAAACTCGGGCTTAGTCAGGCAAACGTTATCTTTCCCCTCTGCCTTGCTGCATTCAAAGTCATATAGCTTCCAAGACTGACAGATGGAGGTTTTTTTAAATGCTTTCTTCCTGCAGTGACGCCTGCCGTCATTTTGCTTGAATAACAGCAGAAGACTCAACATGGAGGACAGGGCGAACATCAACCCCCTCACCTACCCTGTCACAGAAAGTTATGGAAGACGAGTGTTTCATATGAATGATATCAAATACAAAGATTTCGTAACTTTGTGAGATAATTATCAACCAGTTTTTGGAACAGGAGAATTGGACTATTACAGGCGCTAAATCTGTGTTGCTTTATGTAACAGCATCTTTACATTACACAAAGTAGTATGGGAGGTAGAGCCTTCAGTCATCTCTTACTGCAACAGTCTCATCGACGGTCCATCGTCCAAAACACTCAAGAAACTACAATAAATCCAGAATTCTGCTGCTTGTCTTCACACACACTCCCTCTCTGCAGAGAGAGTCCCTCTCTGCTTCCAAGATTAAAACTTAAAACTTTCCTTTTGGATAATGTGTAAGGTTCAGGCTCAGTCTTGGACCCTGCAGCTTCTAGCTATGCTGCTATAGGCTTAGCCTGCTGAGGGACCTTACATGCTAGGCTCCTGGTTTTCAGCGCTTTCGACTCGTACTTTCCTGAAGATGGATTTTGCAGATGGCCTGCTGCCCCCTGTATTTCTGTTGTTGCCATGTTTACTCTCCTTTCCGTCTCTCCTTCTATCCCACTTTCTCGGCCAATCAAGTGGCAGCAGATGGCCATACACACTGAGTCTGGTGTTGCTCACAGTTCTTGCCTGTTTTTAAAGTGCACAGGGAGAATTATAGGAAACTTTGTTCCTCGTTTGCTATACTGTTTTCATTTGGACCTTAGTAAGATTTACGGCGTTAATTGGAATGCACGTTGTACCAATTAAGCATCGTCTTTATTTTCCTAAAATCTCACGCAGTCCACTCCAGGATTGTGAGAAGCTGAGAAACTTTGTTCTGTATTCAAAGGCTGATAATGCACTAAAAATATGTACCCACTTGTTCTGCACTGCTCTTCCTATCAATCCAAATATAGGCTGAAGGGATTAACTGGTTTGAAAAAAAATGTGTCCTGATCGTCGATTGTTGATGTTGAAAGGGACGAGACAGAGCTGCCAGAGACAAAGAGGGATAAAGACGGAGGGAGACGAGAGACCGGCCTTCCTCCATTACCCCCCTGGCCTCTCTCTATCTGGCAGAAAGCGAGCTGTAGCGGAGGAAGAACTCGGCCAGTCACCTATCAAAAGCCGTCTAATGAATAGTCCTCTAATCCCCTCATTGAGATACAGAGAACAGGCTTGCTGCTAATGCTCAGAGATGCAATCTTCTCTCGCTCACACACACACACACACACACACACACACACACACACACACACACACTCGTGCAACAGAAACACACACCTTTGTAACATTCACATGCAAACATAGTCTGTGTTTTTGGAATATCATGCAGGTGCCACGGCCTCGCTCTCTCACACACACAGACACACAGCAGTACAACATTCTGCCTTTGTTCTCCGCTGTAAGCCGCCTAATTATTCCCGAGCAGAGTGGATTTCAAAGAGCCAAGACAAGAGGCTCTCGTCTTTTCCGAATCGGTTTAGCGTGTTTGTTTTATTCCCGGCTCGTTTGTGAGCTGGCTCGCCGAGTGAGAAACACGGAGTCATTATGGTTAGAATGATGGCGAGAATTATATCCTGCATTCTCTCTCACCCGGCAAATCACTCAACCACTTCTGTTTTGACATCCTGAGCCGAGTCTTAGCCGGTCTGTCTTTCATTTCCCTTTTTTTCCTTCTGTCTCTCTTTTGCTTCCTCCCCCGCCAAACCTGTTGTATATTCAGCCAAACATGAAATAAACACACCCATCTCCTGTTTCATTCGCTCTCCACTCTTTCATCCTGGCCGTGCGTTCAGGCCAGATATCAAATAAACACGCAGACAAAGCAGCCATGCAAGGCAAAATGCACCCCCATCACCTGTCCAATCACCAGTGCCACCCACTGACTTGAAAAAACTTGAAAAATGGAGGAGGAGGAATCTTTGTCACTTTGGAGTCTGATTTTGTGAGATCTGTTTCCTCTTTGAAAATGGTTTGAAATGCTGCTGGAGATGGGCTGCAGGTTTTGAAGAATAAGCCGGAGGGGTGGGAGCCATGAGGGACACAGCAGTGTGAAATGTCAGCCAGGAACCAGGTAGCCAGACCTCAAATGGTAGCCAACACAGCTGGGAAGCAAAAAAGGGAGAGAAACAAGATGGATGGATGATTATGAAGAAAAAGAAAGGGAAAGTGTGATGAGATTCGAGCTCATACTGGAAGGATTAGTAGCGGACGATACGAGGAACAAGGAAATGAACGACAGGTTTTAAAATTTAAGCTGAAAAAAAGGGAAGAGCACGAGGAAGAAAGAGGGAGGAAAGCGAATAGAAAAAGGCTGCATTCTATTTATTCTCCCAGCAGTGACCTGGGGAGGGAGAGAGGGGGGGTTCAGGGACCTCAGCTCTTTATTTGCATTGGCTCAAGCCCCCTCGCATTATCATCCTGATGAATATTTATTTATATATATTTCTGGATTTGTTCTGCTCCGAGGGGTCTTGTTTGGCTTGGCCTGGGCTACCACTGGACCATCTGGTTGTCCTCAGGTCGGCTCTGAACAACCGGACAAAGTCCTGAAACCTCAGCGCGCTCTAAAAAACCAGGTCCAGGAACATTTCTCTGATCCATAATTCATGTGACTCTGGCTGAGCCTGCAGACGCAGGGCAGGGGAGTGAGCTGTAAAGCTGTGCAGGGTTTAGCTACACGACTGGAGGCGGGTGATGACAAAACATGGAGAGATTTTTTTGTTCTCGGAAACGTTTTCCCTGAACTGCGGAGTAACTGCAGCTTTCACCTTTGCATTGTGTGCTGGTGACTAACTGATTCCTGCCAGACATCCAGGAGAATCTGTTTCTGAAAGCCTCTCTGGGCTGACCTGTGAGTTTCATGGATCTATTCCTTCTACCGACGAAGGAAAATTGACAGGATGTCAGATGATTCATGGCAGCTTCGTACTGCTCTATTTTATTTCACTAGATAGTGAGTTGTTAGTTGGATGCAGAAAAATGCAACATTCAAAGTGTTTGCAAGAAAAAAGTCAAATGTTTTATTCGTCATTAGTCATTTTTTTCAGAGCTTTGCTTCCTGCAGGGGAGGAGTCTGTTAAAACACATTACATCTGACATTGCTAGCTGTTCCAGTTGTAATCATTTCGATAAATGATGCATGAAGTGCATTTGTTACACTTAACCTCAATCATCTGTGAAGAGGGGGAACAACTGGGTACAGCAGTTTCATTGCAAGACGCACCAAGAAACCTCGGAGCAGCTCAGTCACCAGCTTAATGATTCACAGTTTTTTTTACTGTAATTTAAAATCTAATAGTGTGAAATAAAAACTCCAGTGACAGAGCACCTCCTGATGGATGGATCATTACAGGACTGTCGTGATATACTGCAGTTCTCTAGTTCCCTTAACGAGACGGATCTATTCAGACGTATTTCTAAAAAGGATAGTCAGGCTCACGTCAGGCGAGTCGTAGTTACAGACGCAGAACTAAAGTTCCCTTTATCATCTGCATGAGATGCACCATGATGATGACTAAGACATTCGGTATGCTATGTTGTCTATGTTATTGACTGCCTGAATGTTTTTAAGTTGTTTTATGTAGCTGGAGCCTGAGGCAAATTTCCACCTCTGGAGATTGATTCTATTCTAACAGGCTTGGACTTAACTTCAGTGTGTCATGACACTGTGCAATACTCAATGACCAAATCTTTCTCATTTCAAGGCAACAAATACCAGTGCTCTTAAACGGTGTCTCATAGACGTCACAAAACATTAACGCAGTTTTTGGGAAATGGACAGTTTGGAAAGGCTAAAGGTACAAAAGTGCAAAAGAAATAAAGTTCTGTTGGTCTATTAAACCCTCTTTTCTCCGGGCTGTTTTTTGACAATCTATTACCCCGAACTGCGATCCAAATAACCCTTCTCAGACTTCGTATTATTCTGTTATTAATTCAGTTGTTCATGTGCTTCTATGCCAGCATACACTGACGATTCAAACACATATTTCAGTGTGAAAAACATCGACTATGAATGTTTGAAGCCTGAGTGACGTCACCCGTCATTTCCTGCAGGGGGCGCTGGAGTCCCATCGATGGCGGTCTCCATGCTGGAAATGCTGTCTCAGTCTAACTTTCAGTCAACCTAACGACAGGCTGAGAGCTGGAGCTGAGGCGGGTTTAAAGCCTCCTGACAAACCGTTACACCGCGCCCGCCTGTCAGTCAGGTCAGCTACACGCCTTAGTGTGAATAACTCTTATCCTTCATCAAATCAAAACTGATGAGTCATCAAAACATTCACCCCCCCGTACAGTGTGTGCTGATCGAGACATGAGCTAATCAGACCTGTTTGGTTTTTGAACCAGGCTGTAAACATGTTAATGTCTGCTGTAAACACAGGCTTTTTAGAATGGGTGTGTATGTGACTTCCTGTGCTTCTGCAGCCAGCCTCTAGTGGACACCCGAGGAACTGCAGGATTTTACACTTCAGCATCGGCTTCATTTTTTAACACTGGAGGCTAGCGCTTGGTGAAGAAGGGAAATGCATCAAACACAGATGATTTAAATGTTTTGAACTTGCCAAAGAAGAACTGTGTGGATAGAGTCGCTGTATGTGACCGTGCTGACTCAGCTTCTCTACTGTGGTGCTTCATTGACATGTTAGTCTGTAATCTCAGCGGAGGGTCAATGCTCGAGGTCATATTTGTTAACAAGGGGATCAATGTTAATCACAGAGAGAACGATCAACACTGATGAGTGAGGGGGGGTTTACACAGAGCCTTTGGGTTATTAGTATTATTGAAGCCACAGGCTTTGGGAGTTTTCCATACAAACAATCATTGATTGGATCTTTTGACGAGGTCGATGTGAAGCAATTGCACTTTGTCGTTAACATTAAATGAGCATCTTACATAATAAAGTGAGAGGACACGCTGTATGGGAGAGCCACCCTCCTCTAAATCTAGACAGCACTGCAGCTCTGTAAAATCAATCCTCCCCGATCGAGGACCTCGGCTCAGCTGCAGACAGTTTTCCTCTCAGTCAGAAGAGCCAGACCTTCTCTGGGAGTATCTAAAGAAACCCTGCCTCGCTTTTAAAAACGCTGTGACGTTGCAGCTGACCCAATTCTTGCAACGAACCCGCGAGCAGCCTGATGCGCTGCATGCTGTATCTGCATATTTAACCGGAGTGGAGCAGGGAAGGAGGGGGGCGGGAAAAGGAACTCGTTGCCCCTTCTCAGCTCGCCCTCAAAGTGAAGATTTACTGACTTATGGCGATGAGTATTTGACTGCTATAAATTAGGGCTAAAGATGAACCTCAAAGTGAGTCTTTTTTTTACCAGAATGTGTGCCGTCATGGTGAGGTAATCAGCTGATGCTGTAAGTAAACTACCCTCACTCATCACAGAATCATCCCACAAACACAGGGAAGCTGTCGGCATAATCGTTCAGTAGAAAGGAGAAGACTGTGTCCACATGCATTTTCAAGCAGTGTTTCATTGCTCTGTGAGTGCAGACACAAGAGTTCTGTATTGTTGCATGCACATGCACTTTGATGCAAAAGTTCAAGAAAGCCGTGCCGTCATCGGTGGCTCTGTGAGCACTTCAAGAGTTTCTATTTGAGAAGACAAGAAAGCGACAGCAACCAGCTGAGCCGAAGCAAAGAATGTGATTCCGTTTGACGTGCTGAAATCCAGTCTCATCCTCAGCTGTCTGCTTCAGAGCAGCAGACAGAGATATGGGCAGAGAGGGAAGATAAGTAGAGCGTAAATGTTCCTTGAACACATCATATATTCTGGGTCGTATCTACGCATTTCATCCTCCTCTATCGCCTCCATCTTGACACACAGCATACAGCAGGCCTGGGAGGTACACAACGCGAAGCCCTCAGACATATTGAGCTAATTTAGCGTCGTTACAGATGAAATGTTGCAGCTAAGATGCTATCAGCATTGTGAGCTCTCCTCAGGAATCACCTCAGAAAAGACTGTTCCATGCTTACACATATATGAAGAGTGAAAGGCGCTCTGCAAAGTAGTGAGTGCTTTATGGGATGACACTAATGTAAAAATGTTATCTGTAATAACGTCATCTGACATAAATTCTTCCAAACATTTAGCTGTTTTTTCTGCCAAATAGCAAAGAAAAGTTTTTGGGTATATCAACAACTCTTTAAAACAGACCATAGTTTCTGTCATTCTGTCTCGTAGGATGAACTTAAAGCTTTTCTCCATCTCTGTGAGCCGGCGATATCAAAGAGTTTCACGTGCACTCTATTAATGACCAGCACTTACAGGATATATCAATCAAACCCCCCCTAAAGTACTTCTTTATGATCCAATCAAGAAGTCATTTTTTGTGAGATTATCACTGACGTGGTTTTCCAATCTTTTTGTCTGCTACGATGACATAACTGTATCTGACAGAAAGAGCCACGAATGACACATAACGACGACATGCAAACCAGACAAACGAACAAAACACAGACCAACAAACCATATTTCTCCCATGTGTTGCATCTTATCTGGCACCTCATGCACGACCCCATCACTCTTCCCGGTCAGATCTGTATCTTATTACAGGCAGCCCATAACTTTGTGAAGCATTAGGGAGTCAGAATGCCTTCCTGTGGTGCAGAACGAACTTCCTAACTTCGAAATGTGGGTTACATATGGACCTAAGTGGGTGTGAAAGAGAATGTTAATCAGTTGAATGCGTTTGTCTGCCTCCGAGGGTGGAGCCGCATGAGTGTGTTTACGTATGTATGTGCATGCTTCCATATGTTGCCACACTCAGCAGGGGGCCATGTCAGGACGTCGTACACCAACAGCTGGAGGAGACCAACTGCAGCAGACACAGGGGTGGGTCCCAGTGTGCCATTATACCAAGTTTACAACAGGGCTGAAGCATTTTGTAATAATCGAGTGTGGTGAACCACAACGTCCTCTTCAATCACTCCAGACCAAAGTCATTCTTTCAGCGGACACTGTGTGTGAACTTACTGTAAGTTCAGCTCAAGTTAGGGACATCATGGAGGGAAAAACTCCAAGATCACAAAGCGAGCACCACTGTGGAGTTCTCGGGCCACAGTGAGAGTGTTTGTGTTTCTCATTTGAGTCTGGTTTGTGGTAAAAGCTGAGTCAGATGGGAAATATTGGATACTCCCCCTGCGCCTCCCCACTTGTCTCATAAATTCAGCTTACCTCTGTCATTTTTACTCTTTTAGCCGTCCCATCTGTGACATTCAGTCTCCTCACTCCTTGTGGGTGTCCTGCATGCTCATTAATATTTCCTTCTTCTTTGTTTTTGTCTTGGTGTCGCAACTTCGCAATCCCTCAATCTCTGTGTGTGTCTCATCCTCAACATCCTCGTATATCCAATCTCTCCAAAGCCAGAGGATTCACTCTTCTGTTTCCATGGAGTTACCCTCCGTCCAGTCTTGGAACCATCCTCAATCATTGTTTATTGACATCTGATTTAATGCCCTTTGAAACGGATGCTAATGTCTCAGTTGTATCGGTGAAGCCAGCGGTTAGCATTAAAGGACTTCCAGGCAAGACTTCCTTTTCTGTGTGGCGTTAATGTCTGACACGCAGTCATCTCTCGATCCATAACATCCCAGAGGAGCGCCAGTTCATCTCTTGAGTCTTATCTCAACAGAATAAGTCCAACATCTGCTTCACTCTGCAATACTTCAGCAGTATGAGCCCAAAAAAGAAACAGATTTTATTCTGATTTCCTTGCTATTAACCGTTTGTAGAAATAACAACATCATGGAGCAGATTTCCAAAAAGTAAACAGTCAGGCTTTGTCAACCGTGTCCTGAAGACGAGAGGAAAGCAACTTTTGTAAATACTCATTTGTTGAATGGAGGTCAGGTCGATCATTTCTGATGCTTTTCAGGTAGTAAGGGAATCTAAACTTTCAGCCATTGTTGTCCCTTTCACATCCAGTCTGCCTCTACACTGCCTCTAGTGGTCACGTTTATACTGCATCTCAGGTATGCACTGCATTCATTTTTGAGGACGTGCACAGCTGACGGGCCAAAGAACACAAAATTGCAGCCATCATGCATATCCATGATATATCTCCACCTTAACCTTCACACAAAGATCATCAAAATCGTGATTTATCAGATATAATTTCAGTTTCACGTTGTGGCTTTGCAAGTTAAAGTGGTAACGTTACACTGTGGACTTTTTTGCCGACGTTCCTGCATTTTGAAGTGT